>ONZH01006134.1:0-80395 GCA_900303285.1 Rhinella marina | reverse complement strand
TAATACAAGACAAAATTCTGTTCTTTATACAGCTGACTGGCATTGCATGCTGTTATTTAGTCTGTGATCTACTAATACACCCAGATCCTTCTCAACAAGTGACTCTCCCAGTTTTACTCCCCCTAAGACATATGCTGCATTCAGATTATTCGCCCCCAAGTGCATAACTTTACATTTACCTATATTGAACCTCATTTGCCAAGTGGAGGCCCAAACAGTACGTTGTCTAAGTCAGATTGTAACTTATTAACATCTTCCATAGACTGGACTGTATTACAAAGTTTGGTGTCATCTGCAAAAATAGAAACAACACTATTAATCCATCCTCTATGTCATTAATGAATAAGTTAAATAATAGCAGACCCAGCACAGAATCTTGGGGAACACCACTTATAACCGGGGACCATTCAGAGTAGGAATCATTGACCACAACTCTTTGGATATGATCGTGAAGCCAATTTTTTAATTCCAATTAAATATTATATTTTCTAAACCAATAGACCTCAATTTACCCATCAGTCGTCTGTGCGGGACAGTATTGAACGCCTTTGCAAAGTCCAAAAATACAATATCGACAGTCTTCACTCTGTCCAGGCTTCTACTCACCTCCTCATAAAAGCAAATCAGGTTACTATGACAGCTTCTGTTCTTAGTAAAATCATGTTGGCTATCACTTATTATATTATTGACAGTTACATAATCCTGTATGTAGTCCCGTAGAAGGCCCTCAAACATTTTTCCCACTATGGATGTTAAGCTTACTGGTCTATAATTTCCTGGAAGACCTAGCACCCTTTTTGAAAATGGGCACCACATTTGCCATTCTTGTGCCAGTCTCTTGGTACAATGCCTGTCATTAAAAAAAATCTATAAATATTATGACCAGGCAAAGCAATAACTGAACTGAGCTCCTTTAGAACTCTAGGGTGTAATCCATCTGGACATGGGGCCTTGTTCACCTTAATTTTTTTTAGCATATTAAGGACCATATCAACAGTCAGCCATGTAAGTATGTTATTTGAAGTATTTTCACCAGTGGTACCACCCTCATGAGATGCTCTCTCTTCTCTTGTATATACAGAGCTAAAAAACCCATTTAGGAGCTCTGCCTTCTCTCAATCCCCAGTGACGAACACCTCGTTACCCTCATACAGGATTATGTAACTGTCAATAGCCAACATGGTTTTACTAAGAACAGAAGCTTTTAAACTAACCTGATTTGTTTTTATGAGGAGGTGAGTAGAAGCCTGGAAAGTGGAAAGGCTGTTGACATGGTGTTTTTGGACTTTGCAAAGGCGTTTGATACTGTCCCTCATGGACGAATAATGGGTAAATTGAGGTCTATTGGTTTAGAAAATATAATTTTTAATTGGATTGAAAATTGGCTTCATGATCGTATCCAAAGAGTTGGGGTCAATGATTCCTACTCTGAATGGTCCCCGGTTATAAGTGGTGTTCCCCAAGGTTCTGTGCTGGGTCCGCTATTATTTAACTTATTCATTAATGACATAGAGGATGAGATTAATAGTGCGGTTTCTATTTTTGCAGATGACACCAAACTTTGTAATACAGTCTAATCTATGGAAGATGTTAATAAGTTACAAGCTGACTTGGACAAACGTACTGTTTGGGCCTCCACTTGGCAAATAAGGTTCAATATAAGTAAATGTAAAGTTATGCACTTGGGGGCGAATAATCTGAATGCAGCATATTAAACCCCCTCAAAAAGCAAGGGGCCACTCCCTACGACTGGAGAAAAAAAGATTCGGTCATCAGAGGAGACAAGCATTCTTTACAGTAAGGTCTGTGAATCTCTGAAATAGCCTGCCGCAGGAACTGGTCACAGCAAATACAGTAGATGGCTTCAAAAAAGGTTTAGATGACTTTTTAATTCAAAATAAAATTGAGGCTTCTGACAATGTAACATAGTAACATATTTTATAAGGCCGAAAAAGACATCTGTCCACCCAGTTCGGCCTGTTATCCTACAAGTTGATCCAGAGGAAGGCAAAAAACCCTTGTGAGGTAGAAGCCAATTTTCCCCACTTTAGGGGAAAAAATTCATTCCCGACTCCAATCAGGCAATCAGAATAACTCCCTGGATCAACGACCCATCGTAGCTAGTAGTAGCTATAGTAGCTACTAGTAGCTATAACCTGTAATATTGTTACACTCTAGAAATACATCCAGGCCCCTCTTGAACTCTTTTAGTGGACTTAAAGAGGCTCTGTCACTAGGTTTTAACCTATGTATTTAAATACATAGGTTAAACCCTTTGACTTCTACAGTTAGAACATACCTTTATTGCAGAGTACAGCGCAGCGGTTGTGCTGAAAAAGACCTTTAATCTTTATGTTAATGAGCCTTCGGAGCACCGGGGGGCGGGCTCTTTCTTCCTGAGCACCGCTTCTTCACCGCCCCCCGGGTCCCGAGGCTCTCTCCGATGCCGACGTCCACGCCCCTCTGAAAATTGATTGACAGCGCTGAAATCCCGCCGGCGCATGCGCAGAAGCGCTTGCAGTGCCGAACACCGCAAGCGCTTCCATCCTTGTGCGCACGCGCCGTCACTTCGCTGAACCCGGAAGTGACGGCGCGTGCGCACAAGGATGGAAGCGCTTGCGGTGTTCGGCACTGCAAGCGCTTCTGCGCATGCGCCGGCGGGATTTCAGCGCTAGGCCAAACGGCCTAGCGCTGTCAATCAATTTTCAGAGGGGCGTGGACGTCGGCATCGGAGAGAGCCTCAGGACCAGGGGGGCGGTGAAGAAGCGGTGCTCAGGAAGAAAGAGCCCGCCCCCCGGTGCTCCGAAGGCTCATTAACATAAAGATTAAAGGTCTTTTTTCAGCACAACCGCTGCGCTGTACTCTGCAATAAAGGTATGTTCTAACTGTAGAAGTCAAGGGTTTTAACCTATGTATTTAAATACATAGGTTAAAACCTAGTGACAGAGCCTCTTTAACATCACCACCTCCTCAGGCAGAGAGTTCCATAGTCTCACTGCTCTTAGTGAATAACCCTAATTTTGATAATCTTTCTGGGTACTGTAGTCCACCCATTCCAGTTATTACTTTAGTTGCCCTCCTCTGAACCCTCTCCAGCTCTGCCATGTCTGCCTTATTCACAGGAGCCCAGAACTGTGCACTGTACTCCATGTGTGGTCTGACTAGTGATTTGTAAAGTGGCAGGACTATGTTCTCATCACGGGCATCTATGCCCCTTTTGATGCAACCCATTATCTTATTGGCCTTGGCAGCAGCCGTCTGACACTGGTTTCTGCAGCTTAGTTTGCTGTTTACTAAAATTCCTAGGTCCTTTTCCATGTCAGAGTTACCCAATGTTTTACCATTTAGTATGTACTGGTGACTTGCATTATTCCTTCCCATATGCATAACCTTACATTTGTCAGTGTTAAACCTCATCTGCCACTTCTCTGCCCAAGACTCCAGTCTATCCAGATCCATCTGTAGCAGTGTACTGTCCTCTTCTGTGTTAATTACTTTACACAGTATAGTGTCATTTGCAAAAAATGATATTTTACTGTTCAAGCCTTCTACAAGATCATTGATAAATATATTAAAGAGAATAGGGCCCATCTAGCAGGTGCTCCATGGACAATGCTACCAAGTGTGTGTCCTGTGCAATGTATGCATGCCTTGAAGAACCATTCAAAGGTGAATACATTTGCACTAGATGCAATCATGTTGCATATTTGGAAGCCCAGATCTTGGATCTAAATAAGCAGCTTGACATACTTAGGGGCATTAAACACTTGGAGAGAGGCTTAGACCTCACAGTGCAGGCACTGGCTGGAGTCAGTGAAGAGGAGGAGGGAGGAGATGGGCAAGAGCAGGACTATCAGGTCAGCAGTTGGGTTAATGTAGTAAGGAGGGGTAGAGGGAAAACTGCCAGGGAGGCTAGTCTTGAGCTGGAACGCCCTAGTAAATATGCCTGTTTGGCTGATATTAGGGATGAAAGCCCAGGACCAGCGACACTGCAGCAGGCCTTTTCTCCTAGAAACCAGGAGGATGACCGCTGCAGGAAGGATGGGAAAAGGAGAACAGCAAAGGCCAGACAGATGCTGGTGGTAGGGGACTCTATTATTAGGCGGACAGACAGGGTCATCTGTCGCCGAGACCGTGAATGCCGAACAGTGTGTTGTCTCCCGGGTGCTCGAGTTCGGCATATCGCGGATCGAATTGACAGATTGCTGGGTGGGGCTGGGGAAGACCCGGCGGTCATGGTACACATTGGCACCAATGACAAAGTCAGGGGGAGATGGAAGGTCCTTAAAGGACAACTGTCGTCAAAAATTAGAAATATATCTAAAATGTTAAAACATGCAATGTAAGTTTTAGAATTTTTTGTGCTTATAATTTTTTTTTTACCATTAAAGGAAATATTTAAAAAATTCATAATAATTGTGTAGAACTTCCTATGTTGACCAGCAGGGGGAGCACAACTGAAAAGTTGAGTGTAGGGAAGCCGTCTGTAGCCCAGTGCTGTAAACTGTTATCTGGCTATTCACACCTCCTGTGACATCACGCTGCTCTTACTTGCTTATCTGATAACAAGAGATTGTCTTCCACAATATAGTGTCCAGCGGCCATCTTGTTGTGGTCTGCACTGTGATAGCATAGGAGGCACAGTCAGCAATGTTATTTCCAATTGTGATGCTGATTATTCCCCCACCACAGGGATTTTCTCCACTGACAGGTAGCAGAGTTAGGGTGGTAGTGCATGACTGAGTTTGATCTGACATTACTGTATTTATTATTAGTTCTGGGGCAGCTGCAGGCTGTTACTGTTAGGCTGGAAAGGGCAAATAACCGTGTCCCTGCCCACCCTGGTAGTTCCACAGTACAGGGATAATAAACAGTGATGTCACAGTACAGGGATAATAAATACAGTGATGTCACAGTACAGGGATAATAAACACAGTGATGTCACTGTACAGGGATAATAACCACAGTGATGTCACCGTACAGGGATAATAACCACAGTGATGTCACTGTACAGAGATAATAACCACAGTGATGTCACCGTACAGGGATAATAAACACAGTGATGTCACAGTACACGGATAATAACCACAGTGATGTCACAGTACACGGATAATAACCACAGTGATGTCACAGTACACGGATAATAACCACAGTGATGTCACTGTACAGGGATAATAACCACAGTGATGTCACCGGGGGGGGAGGGTGGGGGGTAATACTAATAAGGGGGTAGATAGTGTAGATAGAGAGTGGGTCATAGGAGGGGAGAGTGGGGGGGTAGTGGAGGTTGGGATTAGTGAGGAATGTAGGGAGAATATTGGGCAAAACATCAACCAAAGTAACCCAAAAACCCTGGATATTCACTTCACAGGTAATAGTAATTTAAAAAGGGGGGTAAAAAATATACATAGACCTCTTAAGTGTATGTACACTAATGCCAGAAGCCTGACTAATAAAATTGGTGAACTGGAATTAGTGATGTGTGAGGAGGACTATGACATAGTGGGAGTAACTGAGACATGGCTGGATGATAGCTATGACTGGGCAGTTAACGTACAGGGTTACAATCTTTTTAGAAAGGATCGCCAAAACCGGAGAGGGGAAGGGGTCTGCCTTTATGTAAAGTCCTGTCTAAAGCCCACACTGCGGGAAGATATAAGTGAGGGACATGAAGATGTGGAGTCACTGTGGGTAGAAATAAATGGAGCCAAAAACAATAATAAAATACTAATAGGGGTTTATTATAAACCCCCTAGTATACCAGAGGCCACAGAAAATCTACTTCTAAACGAAATAGACGAGGTGGCAAATCATAATGAGGTCGTTATTATGGGGGATTTCAACTACCCAGATATAGACTGGAAAACTGAAACCTGTATATCTCATAAAGGAAACAGGTTCTTGGAAATAACCAAAGACAATTACCTTTGCCAACTGGTTCAGGACCCGACTAGAGGGACGGCCATACTGGACTTAGTATTAACCAATAGACGTGACAGAACAACAGATGTGCAGGTTGGGGGACACCTGGGAAATAGTGACCATAATATAATAACCTTCCAACTGTCATTCAAAAGAGCGTTTCTTCAAGAAGGAACAAAAATACCAAACTTCAAAAAAGCAAAATTTAGCCTACTACGAGAGGCCATAGGCCTAACTAACTGGGACAAAGTCCTCAAAAATAAAAATACAGCCACAAAATGGGATATTTTTAAAAGCATCCTAATATCTAATTGTGTGAGGTACATACCTTATGGGAATAAAAGGTTAAGGAACAAGAAAAAAACAATGTGGATAAATAGAGCTGTAAAGAAAGCAATAAATGACAAACAGAAAACATTTAAATCACTAAAACAAAAGGGGAGCGAGGAAGCATTGAAAAACTATAAGGAAAAAAATAGAATATGTAAAAGACAAATAAAAACAGCTAAACTAGAGACCGAGAGATTAATCGCCAAAGAGAGTAAAACTAACCCTAAAATGTTCTTTAATTATATAAATTGTAAAAAGAATAAACCTAAAGGTGTCGGCCCCTTACAGAGTAATGATGGGGGAGTTGCAGAGAGCGATGAGGAAAAGCAAAGCTACTAAATATCTTTTTCTCCACTGTATTCACTGAGGAAAATAAACTGTCAGATGAAATGCAGAATATAAAAGTAAATTCCCCATTAAAAGTGCCCTGTCTGACCCAGGAAAAGTAGAGCTGCATCTTAAAAAGATTAAAATAGACAAATTGCCAGGACCAGATGCCATACACCCCCGTATCCTAAGAGAATTAAGTAATGTCATCGCCAGACCCTTATTTCTGATATTTAAGGGCTCTATACTGACAGGGAGTGTTCCACAGGATTGGCGCATAGCAAATGTGGTGCCAATATTCAAAAAGGGTCCAAAAACAGAGCCCGGGAACTATAGGCCGGTAAGTTTAATATCTGTCGTGGGTAAACTGTTTGAGAGTTTTCTAAGAGATGCTATCTTGGAGTACCTCAATGAAAATAAGCAAATAACTGCATATCAACATGGCTTCATGAGGGATCGGTCATGTCAAACCAATTTAATCAGTTTCTATGAGGAGGTAAGTTCTAGACTGGACCGCGGCGAATCAATGGATGTCGTATATCTGGACTTCTCCAAAGCATTTGACACGGTACTACATAAAAGGTTAGTATATAAAATGAGAATGCTTGGCCTGGGAGAAAATGTCTGTATGTGGGTAAGTAACTGGCTCAGTGATAGAAAACAGAGGGTGGTTATTAATGGTACATACTCAGATTGGGTCACTGTAACTAGTGGGGTACAACAGGAGTCAGTATTGGGCTCTAATCTCTTCAATATATTTATTAATGATCTTGTAGAAGGCTTGCACAGTAAAATATCAATTTTTGTAGATGACACTAAACTGTGTAAAGTAATTAACACAGAAGAGGACAGTATACTGCTAAAGATAGATCTGAATAGACTGGAGGCTTGGGCAGAGAAGTGGCAGATGAGGTTTAACACTGACAAATTTAAGGTTATGCATATGGGAAGGAATAATGCAAGTCACCAGTACATACTAAATGGTAAAATATTGGGTAACTCTGACATGGAAAAGGACCTAGGAAATTTAGTAAACAGCAAACTAAGCTGTAGAAACCAGTGTCAGACAGCTGCTGCCAAGGCCAATAAGATAATGGGTTGCATCAAAAGAGGCATAGATGCCCGTGATGAGAACATAGTCCTGCCACTTTACAAATCACTAGTCAGACCACACATGGAGTACTGTGTACAGTTCTGGGCTCCTGTGATCAAGGCAGACATAGCAGAGCTGGAGAGGGTTCAGAGGAGGGCAACTAAAGTCATAACTGGAATGGGTGGACTACAGTACCCAGAAAGATTATCAAAATTAGGGTTATTCACTTTAGAAAAAAGATGACTGAGGGGAGATCTAATAACTATGTATAAATATATCAGAGGTCAGTACAGAGATCTCTCCCATGATCTATTTATCCCCAGGACTGTGACTGTGACGAGGGGACATCCTCTGCGTCTGGAGGAAAGAAGGTTTGTACACAAACATAGAAGAGGATTCTTTATGGTAAGAGCAGTTAAACTATGGAACTCTCTGCCAGAGGAGGTGGTGATGGTAAGTTCACTAAAAGAGTTCAAGAGAGGCCTGGATGTATTTTTGGAGGGTAATAACATTACAGGTTATAGTTACTAGAGAGGGGTTGTTGATCCAGGGAGTAATTCTGATTGCCTGATTGGAGTCAGGAAGGAATTTTTTCCCCTAAAGTGGGGAAAATTGGCTTCTACCTCACAGGGGTTTTTTGTCTTCCTCTTGATCACCTTGTAGGAAAACAGGCCGAACTGGATGGACAGATGTATTTTTTTGGCCTTATAAACTATGTTACTATGTTACTAATACTGACCCCTGTGGTACCCCACTAGTGACAGTGACCCAATCAGAGTATGTGCCGTTAATAACCACGCTCTGTTTTCTATCACTGAGCCAGTTACTTACCCACATGCAGACATTTTCTTCCAGGCCAAGCATTGTCCTTTTATATACTAACCTTTTATGTGGTACCGTGTCAAATGCTTTGGAGAAGTCCAGATATACGACATCCATTGATTTGCCGCGGTCAAGTCTAGAATTTACCTCCTTATAGAAACTGATTAAATTAGTTTGACATGACAGATCCCTCATGAAGCCATGCTGATATGGAGTTTTTTGCTTATTTTCATTGAGGTACTCCAAGATAGCATCTCTTAGAAAACCTTCCAACAGTTTACCTACGACAGACGTTAAACTTACTGGCCTATAGTTTCTGGGCTCTGTTTTTGGACCCTTTTTGAATACTGGCACCACATTTGCTATGCGCCAATCCTGTGGAACACTCCCTGTCAGTATAGAGTCCTTAAAGGGATTCTGTCAGCAGGATATTGGGTATAGAGATAATTACATCTCTATACCGGCCTTACTGCTGTGATTGTAAATATGTAAGTGTAATTGTTATTAGGGTAGTAGTTTACATAAAAAAGTGTTTTTATTAACATGTGAAATACCTGGATAAGGAGCCCAAGGGGAGGTCCTGCGAGCCGTTGGAGCCCGGGCACGCCGCAGATTTCGGAGCCCAGCACCGCCCTCCAGCTAATTATGCACGCCCCTTCAGCGCTGTCTTCTCCTCCGGCTGCGGCACAGACTCTTGTATGCATGGCGCATGCGCGAGATGCGCCGCAGCCGGGGGAGAAGACAGCGCTGAAGGGGCGTGCATAATTAGCTGGAGGGCGGTGCTGGGCTCCGAAATCTGCGGAGTGCCCGGGCTCCAACGGCTCGCAGGACCTCCCCTTGGGCTCCTTATCCAGGTATTTCACATGTTAATAAAAGCACTTTTTTATGTAAACTACTGCCCTAATAACAATTACACTTACATATTTACAATCACAGCAGTAAGGCCGGTATAGAGATGTAATTATCTCTATACCCAATATCCTGCTGACAGACTCCCTTTAAATATCAGAAATAAGGGTCTGGCTATGACATTACTTAATTCTCTTAGGATACGGGGGTGTATGCCATCCGGTCCTGGCGATTTGTCTATTTTAATCTTTTTAAGACGTCGCTGTACTTCTTACTGGGTTAGACAGGGCACTTTTAATGGGGAATTTACTTTTATATTCGGCATTTCTTCTGACAGTTTATTTTTCTCTGTGAATACAGTGGAGAAAAAAATATTTAGTAGCTTTGCTTTCTCCTCATCGCTCCCTGCAACTCCCCCCTCATTACTCTGTAAGGGGCCGACATCTTCAGGTTTACCGTATTTTTCGCCCTATAAGACGCACCGGCCCATAAGACGCACCTAGGTTTTAGTGTAGGAAAATAAGAAAAAAATATTTTTCATCAGATCCTCTTATCAGACTGCCCATAAATTTAAGGACATCACATCAGACCCCCATATCAGCCCCCTGTGCCCCCATACCATCTCACTGTGCCCCCATCAGACCTCAGATCAGCAGAATGTGCCCCCATCAGACCTCAGATCAGCAGAATGTGCCCCCATCAGACCTCAGATCAGCAGAATGTGCCCCCATCAGACCTCAGATCAGCAGAATGTGCCCCCATCAGACCTCAGATCAGCAGAATGTGCCCCCATCAGACCTCAAATCAGCAGAATGTGCCCCCATCATACCTCAAATCAGCAGAATGTGCCCCCATCATACCTCAAATCAGCAGAATGTGCCCCCATCATACCTAAAATCAGCAGAATGTGCCCCCATCATACCTAAAATCAGCAGAATGTGCCCCCATCATACCTAAAATCAGCAGAATGTGCCCCATCATACCTAAATCAGCAGAATGTGCCCCCATCAGACCTCACATCAGCAGAATGTGCCCCCATCAGACCTCATATCATGCCCCCATCAGACCTCAGATCAGCAGAATGTGCCCCCATCATACCTCAAATCAGCAGGATGTGCCCCCATAAGACCTCACATCAGCAGAATGTGCCCCCATCAGACCTCAAATCAGCAGGATGTGCCCCCATAAGACCTCAGATCAGCAGAATGTGCCCCCATCATACCTCACATCAGCAGAATGTGCCCCCATAAGACCTCACATCAGCAGAATGTGCCCCCATCAGACCTCAGATTAGCGTCTTGTGCCCCTATCAGACCTCAGATCAGCCCACCCAGCCACTTATAAAGACCATACTTACCGTACCTGTTCTGCGCTGCCGCTGCCGTCCGATCCCACGCTCCGCGCTCTTCTCTCTTCCCTGCCGGCACGCACTATGACCTGACGCTGCGGCGCAGCGTCAGGTCATAGTGCGAGCCGGCAGGGAAGAGAGAAGAGCGCGGAGCGTGGGATCGGACGGCAGCGGCAGCGCAGAACAGGTACGGTAAGTATGGTCTTTATAAGTGGCTGGGTGGGCTGATCTGAGGTCTGATGGGGGTCCCTACGTACAAGTGAGCGCTTCCTTATGGAAGCGCTCACTTGTATTCGCCCTATAAGACGCACAGCATTTTTCCCCCTACTTTTGGGGGAAAAAAAGTGCGTCTTATAGGGCGAAAAATACGGTATATTTTTTACCATTTATATAATTGAAGAACATTTTAGGGTTAGTTTTACTCACTTTGGCAATTAATCTCTCGGTCTCTAGTTTGGCTGCTTTTATTTGTCTTTTGCATATTCTATTTTTTTCCTTATAGTTTTTCAGAACTTCCCCGCTACCCTCCTGTTTTAGTGATTTAAATGCTTTCTTTTTGTCATTTACTGCTTTCTTTACAGTTCTATTTACCCAAATTGTTTTTTTCTTGTTTCTTAACCTTTTATTTCCATAAGATATGTACCTCAAACAATTAGATATTAGGATGCTTTTAAAAATATCCCATTTTGTGGCTGTATTTTTATTTTTGAGGACTTTGTCCCAGTTAGTTAGGCCTATGGCCTCCCTTAGTTGACTAAATTTTCCTTTCTTGAAGTTTTTGGGTTTTTTTTGTTCCTCCCTGAAGAAACACTCTTTTGAATGACAATTGGAAGTGTATTATATTATGGTCACTATTTACCAGGTGTCCCCCAACCTGAACATCTGTTGTTCTGTCAGGTCTATTGGTTAACACTAAGTCCAGTATGGCCGTCCCTCTAGTCGGGTCCTGAACCAGTTGGGAAAGGTAATAGTCTGTGGTTATTGCCAAGAACCTGTTTCCTTTATGAGATACTGTATCCAGGTTTCAGTTTACCAGTCTATATCTGGGTAGTTGAAGTCCCCCATAATAACGGCCTCATTATGATTTTTCGTCTTGTCTATTTAGTTTAGAAGTAGATTTTCTGTGGAATCTGGTGTATTAGGTGGTTTATAATAAACTCCTATTAGTATTTTATTATTGTTTTTGCCTCCATGTATTTCTACCCACAGTGACTCCACATGTTCATTTCCCTCACTTATATCTTTCCGGAGTGTGGGCTTTAGACAGGACTTTACATAAAGACAAACCCCTCTCCGGCTTTGACGATCCTATCTAAACAGACTGTAACCCTGTATGTTAACTGCCATGCTATCATCCAGCCATGTCTCAGTTATTCCCACTATGTCGTAGTCCTCCTCACACATCACTACTTCCAGTTCACCAATTTTATTAGTCAGGCTTCTGGCTTTAGTGTACATACAATTAAGAGGTCTATGTATATTTTTTTACCCTACATTTTAAATTATTATTACCTGTAAAGCTAATATCTAGGATTTTTGGGTTATCTTGGTTGATGTTTTGCCCAGTCTTCTCTCTACTTTCCTCACTAATCCCAGCCCCCACTAAACCCCCACTGTCCCCTCCTATGTCCCACTGTCTATCTACACTATCTATCCCTTATTAGTATGACCCCCCCAACCTCCCCCCAGATCCTAGTTTAAAAGCTCCTCCAGCCATCTAACCATTTTTTCCCTAAGGTGCAGCCCGTCCCTACTGTAGAGTCTGAAGCCGACTGAGAAGTCGGCCCAGTTCTCCATGAACCCAAACCCTTCCTTCCTGCACCAGCTTCTGAGCCACTTATTTAACTTCCTAAGCTCCTGTTGTCTCTCTGGTGACGCTCGTGGCACTGGTAGTATTTCTGAAAACACTACCTTGGAGGTCCTGGACTTGAGCTTCTCTTCTAGTTTACTAAAATCATTTTTAAGGACCTTCCATCTCCCCCTGACTTAGTTATTGGTGCCAATGTGTACTATTACCGTCGGGTCTTCCCCAGCCCCACCCAGCAATCTGTCAATGCAATCTGCAATATGCTGAACCCGAGCACCCGGGAGACAACACACTGTTCGGCATTCACGGTCTCGGCAACAGATGACCCTGTCTAACGCCTAATAATAGATTCCCCTACCACCAGCATCTGGCTGTCCTTTGCTGCTCTCCTTTTCCCATGCCCTGCTGCAGTGTTTCTGGTCCTGGGCTTTCATCCCTAATATCAGCCAAACAGGCATATTTACTAGGGTGTTCCAGCTCAGGGCTAGCCTCCCTGGCACTTTTCCCTCTACCTCTTCTTCCTACATTAACCCAACCGCTGACCTGATAGTCCTGATCTTGCCCTTCTCCTCCTTCTACAAATGGATAATGATCCATTTGTAGAAGTTATCCTCTTTTCAACTTCAGCTTTCTTACAGTTGAGGAGTCAACACAATGGCCCAGTAACAGAGTGGTGAGGGTGGCAACAACATGAGGAGTCAACATAGTGGCGAGGTTGCGACCGCATAAGGAGTCAAGATAGTGGCCCAGTCACAGAGTTGGGAGGGTGGCAACCGCATGAGGAGTCCAACAGTAGCCCAGTCACAGAGTGGAGAGATGGGGGGGGGCAACAGCAGTGGCAGTAACAGCACAAGATGGCTGGTGGCAGTAGGAGAAGATGGCAGCAGAGTCAGCAGTTGTGTGGCATCATGCTGGTGGCAGAATCAGAATAGTGGTTGAAGCTGGTGGCCAGAAGAAACGGGTCTTTTTTCATAAAGTTTTGGTGTGGCACCCAGAATGATCTCGTCTGATGCATCAGGCAATGGCGGGTGGAAATCCTGGCTGATCCATGACTGATTCATCTTCACAAAGGTCAGTCTCGGGTGGAAAGCCACGTTCTCTTTGGAGTAACTATGCCCCCGCTGCACTAAACACCCGCTTTGATACCACAGTACTGGCTGGGCAGGAAAACTTGTCCAGTTCTGGCCACAAATCAAGTTTGGCTGCCCAGTAGTCCAGGGTGTCTTGGATGTGGGGTGGCAGAGTGCAGTCCAAGTATGCCACCACCTGCTGGTTCAGGTTCTGCTCCATGTCTTGCTGCTGGTGGGTGGTTTCTTCAGTAGGCGAGTGAAGAAAAGTGCTCATTAGAGACTCCAGACTTAAAGGTGTTCTGCAGTTTTTTAAAACTGATGATCTATCCTCTGGATAGATCATCAGCATCTGATCGGGGGGGGTCCGACACCCGGGGCCCCCGCCGATCATCTGTTTGAGAAGGCAGCGGCGCTGCACGAGCGCCGCGGCCTTCTCTGTGTTTACCGCAGTCCCAATGACGTCACGACTAGTATCACTGGCCTGGGCGGTGCTAAGCTCTGTTCACATGAATGGAGCTTAGCCGCGCCCAGGCCAGTGATAGTAGTCGTGACGTCACTGGGCCTGCGGTAAACACAGAGAAGGCCATGGCGCTCCTGCAGCGCCGCTGCCTTCTCAAACAGCTGATCGGCGGGGGCTCCGGGTGTCAGACCCCTGCCGATCAGATGCTGATGATCTATCCAGAGGATAGATCATCAGTTTTTAAAAACTGTAGAAACCCTTTAAGTTGCTGCTGATGGAGCTGGTACTGCTCCTGTCCCCCATCCCCCTCCAGCAGCCATGGCAGTGGAACGTGAGCACAGAGGGCCCCCCGGTCAGACCTTCATGAGGATGGGTGATGGCGCACATAGGCAGCAGCCAACTGACTACATAGGATGTCTCGATAGTTTATCCTGCCTCTCAGCAGTTGTTAAAAAAAAAAAAGGCCCCCATTAGCGAGGGTTTAACATGATGGAGAGCCAGTAGTCATCCCTCTGCTGAATGCTCATTTGCGCAAGGGACTTGGAGTGACTCCTTCCATGTCCACTGCATACTGCCACGGTGTGTCAGGGTCATCTACCTGCTCTTCATTGTCCCCTAGCTCGTCCTACTCCTGTCCTGTCACTTGTGCAGATAAACCACCCATTTCTGTATACATTTCATGTGTGTGAATGCCCTCCTCCTCCACCCCTTCAGCCCCCACAGGGCTCAGGTGGCCATGAGATGTAGGCGCCACGTCTCCTGTCCCCTGGCCAGCCAGATTTATCAGATCTGCTACAGGATGTGAAGGAGTGGAAAGATGTTGTTCATCCTATAGTCCTGGCAACTGAGAAATAAAGTGGACTCCTCAAAGGGCCTGAGCAAACGGCAGGTGTCACGCATGAGCTGCCACTGGCTAACATCAAAGTTACTCAGTGCCTTTCTGCCTGCATCATCAAGAAATCATTTGCGGCCTTCCTCTGCTCATATAGTCGGTCCAACTTTGGAGGGTGGATTTGCAACAGGTGGAAACGTGTTGTGCAGGGTAAGAGTGCCTGAAGTGCATGCATAGTTTCCTGGCCATTTTCAGGATGTCTTGCAGTTGGGTGGACTTCAGGAACCACTTTACAACCAGATTAAAGACGTGCACCATGCAGGGCACATGGGTCAGCCCTCTTTGATGCAGCGCCAACGCAATGTTCTTCCTGTTGTCGGTGACCATGGTTCTGACTTTCAGTTGGTGAGGAGAGAGCCAGGATTCGATTTCCTCTTGAATGACGTGGAGCAGTTCCTCCCTGGTGTGACTCCGTTCGCCCAGGCAAACGAAGTGCAGAACAGCGTGACACCACTGTGCTCTGCATAGGTGGTATGCTGGAGGAGCACTCTGATTTGTGCCTGCAGTGGAAGCTGAGGACAAGGTTGAGGATAAAGAGACAGAGGAGGACATTTGTGCAAGACTCACAGCTTGAGAATGTGTGGCTGGCAGGAACCATATTTACCCAGTGGACCGTAAAGGACATATATTGTCCTTGATCAACTTTAGCAGACACCGACAGGGTAAAGGACTGCCCCACCTTCTCTTCAACATACGTATGCAGGGCTGGGACAGCCTTTTTGGGGAAGTAATGATGGCTTGCACTCTCCACCTTGTCTCAGTACAAGCCATCAGTTCTCCGAAAGGTGCAGAGTCAACCACATGGAAAGGGAGGGACTGTAGTACCAGCAACTTGGCCAGGAGCATGCTCATCTTCTGCACCGTTGGATGAGTGCATTCATACTGTTGTCTTTTTGCAATCGCCTCGGTGATCAATTGCTGAAGCAACGAGAAACGAAGAGTAGAAGGATGAGGAGCAGGAGCATCAGGATCAGTAGATCATGGGAAGGAAACACAGGTACCTTCTGCTGATGTGGTGGAGCCTTGATGCTGGAGAATGGGTGCAGCCCATTGGTTGATGCAGTGGTTGCTACATCAAGGCAGTACCCATGCACCGCTAGTTCTTTCTGGATAGGTAGGTTCCTGAGTAGCAGATGGTCTATCCCAGGCACTTTTGGCTCCAGACCTCACACTGCTGCTAACCTGCTGACTCACATCCACGCTACCACTCTGCTGGCTCATCCAGTGCCTCACACGCAAGCTGCCACCCTCATCCCCTAATGATGATGAAGCCCTCTCTTTACCCAGCTCTTACATGCGATCAGCTATATCATCATCCAGTACTGTGTGCACGTCACGGATGTTGCCCTCACCAATCTCAGGGCTGCGTGCCTGAACGCTTGCAAAAACTTGCTCAGATGCAACTCTCATCACCACTACTTGCCGCCTACTGGAGGAAGCAGCGGATCTCTCCTTCACATCTTGGCTGGGCGGTAGCTGCTGGCTGTCCTCAATAAGCTCATCCTCGCTGAAAAGTGGAACTGAGCTGACAGCATACAATACTTCCCGAGCAGAAGGAACAGAAAATGAAAAAGGCAGGTTCAGGACAGGTCAGGGCCATGCCAACTTATCATGGTGTCAGTGGACCCCACCGACTCCTGGCTGGAGGTGTCTGATGTCACTTGAGATGATGTTGAAGACCGAGTCAACTATTCACAGACAGCTGGGTTGCTGGTCAAAACACGACCACTGGATGACACTGGCAGCTCTGGCCTGTCATTGTGACTGCTGCTTCCACCTCTTCTGCCAGCTCAAAAAACATTTTGGCCACTGCCCGTTCCCGTGGAAGGTCCTGGCACCTCTGTGTCGTACATACTGTACTGTAACGCTAACTGTAAGAGTTAAATAGCAGTAGTATCAGTCCGCAATTTCACCCGCAAAACAAGGATGAATGGATATACTTATATAAAGAGAACGTAAGCACCCTAAAATCTGTAGTATCAGGCCACAATTTCACCCCAATTACACAATTAAGGATTAAAGAATTTAATTATGAGAAAAACATAAACACTCTAAAATTTGTAATATCAGGCCGCAATTTCACCACCGAAACATGATTGAATGGATGTACTTATGTATAGTAGAACGTTAGCACCCTAAAACTGTAGTATCAGGCCAAAATTTCACCCCAATTACACAATTAGGGATGAAAGAATTTAATTATGTGTAAAAGAATGTAAACACCCAGTCAGGACTTTAACCCAAGGACTCCTGTGTCCCGGGCTGCAGCTCTTCCAACTGAGCTACGGTATTCTGCTTTCTGGACAGCTCCTGTGCTGAACTGATGTCAAGTTCCGTGTGCCTCCAGGTTCATTTCCCGCCTCCCTGTTTCCTCCACTCTGTTCCATGGTTGTACTTCCTTTTTAAACCCAGCCTTGCACTTCATGCTTGCAAGATTATAGTGCTCCCAGCCTGTAATCAAGCTAGTCTCCTTGCTCTGCTGCTATACCAATGCTCATCTTGTGTATTGACCACTAGCTTCCTCCTTACTACGGTATTTACCTACTCCTCTAATACTGATGCTCCATCTTGTGTATCGACCACTGGCTTCCTCCTGACTACAATATCGACCTTGCATTTCTCCTAAGTAGTTGCAATGAAAGACTCCGAACCAGACCCGGACCGTTACACACCCTAAAATTTGTAGTATTAGTCCTCAATTTCACCCCCGAAACAAGGATGAATGGCTGTACTTATGTGGAAAACATGAGCACACTAAAATCTGGCCACAATTTCACTTCAAATTACACAATTATGGCTTGGCCGATATACTTATGTATCAGAGAATGTGAGCACACGAAAATCTGTAGTATTAGGCTGCAATTTCACCCCAATTACACAATTAAGGATTAAAGAATTGAATTATGTGAAAAAGAACGTAAACACCCAAAAATCAGTATCAGCACTCAATTTCACCCAATTACACAATTAAGTATAACCATTAATCCCTAATTGTGTAATTGGGTGAAATTGCGGCCTGATACTAGAGTGTTTAAGTTCTTTTATATATAAGTACTAGCTGAAGGACCCGGCTTCGCTGGGTATATTTAATTTATTTAATTTACTGTTTCTGTGTCGTTAAAAGATATTGAGAGTGACCTCTACAATGCCCGCCCCTTTAACAGTGACCTCTACAGCAGCCAGCCGCTTTAACAGTGACCTCTACAGCAGCCCGCCCCTTTAACAGTGACCTCTACATCGGCCAGCCCCTTTAACAGTGACCTCTACAGCGGCCCGCCCCTTTAACGGTGACCTCTACAGCGGCCCGCCCTTTTAACAGTGACCTCTACAGCAGCCCTCCCCTTTAACAGTGACCTCTACAGCAGCCCGCCCCTTTTACAGTGACCTCTACAGCGGCCAGCCCCTTTAACAGTGACCTCTACAGCTGCCCGCCCCTTTAACAGTGACCTCTACAGCTGCCCGCCCCTTTAACAGTGACCTCTACAGCTGCCCACCCCTTTAACGCTGACCTCTACAGCAGCCCGCCCCTTTAACTGTGACCTCCACAGCAGCTAGAGTGGCCACTGTCTTCACCCCAGAAAGCAAGACCTCACCGGCCATTCCCCCAAATGTGAAACAGCATCCCCAGTTCCCATGAAGACACACCACTAAACATGAGGCCACGCCCCCATGGCTCCGTGAAGACACGGGGAGAAGCTATCTGAGTGTGATCTACTGAAAGGGTGGACATCCTTGTGTCTGTCCAGGCACTGCATCTAAAGCCGGACATCTGGCCACCCTAACATCAGCCTGCCCCTAGGGTGGCCAGAGGTCTTGTTTTAGGCTGGACAGTCTGGCTTTCAGACTCCCTGTCCTCTGTCATGCGCAGGGCCTGGATGGACACAGGGATGTCCTGTTGAACAGCTCACTCTCAGCAGCAGCACTGTGCAGTCTGAGCAATGAGCTGCAGGGATAAAGTCACCCTCCCCCCACCCCTGCAGCTGAAAGAAGGTGATTTTTACCTATATTTTTAATCCTGGTCAAATGCGGCATGGAAGGGGCATGGCCTGACTGAGTCAGGGGCGTGACTTAGTGGGATCTGGGGGTGGGGCTTTTAAGTCTTTCTTTTGACGGTGGCCTGAATTACAGGTCGATGCCATAGTAATTTAGGAGGAAGGTGGGTAGCAGTGGAAGAATACATCTTTTATTACTACTGAACAGTAAATATGTGAAATTTACATTATATGAGGTAATGATTGATGATGAATTAGTCTAAAACATAAGTTATATTTATGGTAACCAAAATACCCCTTTACCATTGTCATCCACAGTGCTCTGCCTCTTTAATGCAGACCTACAGCAGTGAACTGGCTAGGTTGTCATAGAAACCTGGTGTGTGGAGACTGCCTGTGAGCTTCTATTGGCTGATAAGGGTCATGTGACCAGGCAACTATTGGCTAATGAATTTTTTGGGAATATCTCAGGAACGGTACGTCCTGGAGAGCTGAAAACTGTTCTAAAACCTTCCCGAACACCTGATGTACATGTGTGCCAAATTTTGTGATTGTAGCTGCAGCGGTGCGGATTCCTTTAGCGGACACACACATACACTCAGCTTTATATATTAGATATCCGTTAATCCCTATGTATAAAAGAATTTAAACACTAAAATTTGTAGTATGAGGCCGCAATTTCCCCTCTGAAACAAGGATGAATGGATTAATGTGAACACCCTAAAATCCGTAGTATCAGGCTGCAATTTCACCCCAATTACACAATTAGGACATTGCCATTTTTCACCTTAAGGACCAGGCCAAGTTTTGGAAATCTGATGTGTCAATTTATGTGGTAATAACTAGGGAACACTGTTACTTATCCAAGCCATTCTAAGATTGTTCTCGTGACACATTCTACTTCATGATAGTGGTAAATCGCCTTTATTTATTTAAAAAAATATTTTTTAAAAATTTAATTTCTCTGCTTTTAAGGCAGATAGTTATAACTCACAAAATAGTTATTACTTTAAATTTCCCATATGTCTACTTTATGTTGGCGTCATTTTGTAGATGTAATTTTATTTTTTTTAGGAAGTTAGAAGTCTTTGAATTTTAGAAGTAATTTTTTTAAGATTTCGAAAACCCACTTTTTTAAAGACCAGTTAAGTTATGAAGTCACTTTGTTGGTGTTACATAGTAGAAACCACCCGTAAATTACCCCATTTTAGAAATTACACCCCTCGAGTTATTCAAAATTGATTTTACAAAAGTTGTTAACCTTTTAGATGTTCCACAAGAATTAAAAGAAGATGGAGATAACATTTCTAAATTTCACTTTTTTGGCATTTTTTTCCATGTTAATCCATTTTTTCCTGTAACACAGCAAGGGTTAACAGCCAAACAAAACTCAAAATCTATTATCCTTATTCTGCGGTTTACAGAAACACCCCAGATGTGGTGGTAAACTGCTGTATGAGTGCACAGCAGGGCGCAGAAGCAAAGAAGTGCCATATGGTTTTTGGAGAGCAGAGTTTGCTGGACTGGTCTTTAGATACCATATCCCATTTGACGCACCCTACAGTAGAAACAACCAAAAAGTGACCCCATTTTAGAAACTACGGGTGAGTTTTATTGATACTATTTTAGGGAGGCAAGGTTACCAAAAATGCCTGTTCTGACACAGTTTTTATTTTTTGTTATTTACAATGTTCATCTGACAGGTTAAATCATGCGCAGGTTGTTACGGACGCCAAAATATCAAATATGTCAACTTTTTTGTTTCAGTTTTACATGATAAAGCATTTTTGAAAAAAAATCATGTTTTTGTGTCTCCATTTTTCATTTTTTGCAATTCAATGTTACACTTTAAGTGGGAAGTTGACCAAAAAATTGGTTGTTATTTTATGTTTCTTATCTTATTTTTTGGAAGGCATTCACCCTAGGGAGTAGATCATGTGATATTTTTATAGAGCAGGTCATTACAGACGGCAATTCCGGCAATACCTAATATGTATACTTTTTAAAAAACATTTCAGTTTTACACTTTAAAAGCAGTTATGAAACAATAAAATGATGTTATAGTGTCTCCATATTCTGAGTGCCATATTTTTTTTATTTATTGGGGAATTGTCTTTTTTTGGGACTCATTTTTTGCGTGAAGAGATGACTGTTTGAGTGGTATAATATTGGGGTGCATCTGTCTTTTTTAAAGCTTGGTATTACATTTTTTATGATTTAAGGTGCCAAAAATGGCTTTTTTGACATAGTATCTATTTTATTTTTTTACAGCGTTCACCTTAGGGGGTAGAGCATGTGATATTTTTATAGAGCAGGTAATTACGGACGCGGTGATACAGAATATATGTGCTTTGGTTTTATACAATAAAAGCATTTTTGAAAAACCAAAATCATGTTTTTGTGTCTCCATATTCTGAAAGCCATATTTTTTTTATTTATTGGGGAATTGTCTTTTTTTGGGGCTCATTTTTTGCGGGAAGAGATGACTGTTTGAGTGGTATAATATTGGGGTGCATCTGTCTTTTTGATAGCTTGATATTACACTTTTTATGATTTAAGGTGACAAAAATGGCTTTTTTGACACAGTATCTATTTTATTTTGTTACGGCGCTCACCTTAGGGGGTAAAGCATGTGATATTTTTATAGAGAAGGTAATTACGGACGCGGTGATACAGAATATATGTGCTTTGGTTTTATACAATAAAAGCATTTTTGAAAAACCAAAATCATGTTTTTGTGTCTCCATATTCTGAAAGCCATATTTTTTTTATTTTTTGGGCAATTGTCTTATGTAGGGGCTCATTTTTTGCCAGTTGAGGTGATGGTTTGTTTAGCACTATTTTGGGGTACATTCAACTTGTTTTTGAACACTTTTTATACCATTTCAATTCCATCATAGTTTTTATTATTTTTTTCTTAATGGCGTTCACGGTACAGGAAAAGTAATGTGATCCTTTTATAAATCAGGTCATTACGGACACAGAGATACCAAACATGTGTAGTGTATTTTATTATTTTCATTTTTAACCAATTATAAATGTACAAATATAGGAAAAGGTTAGATATTTGTTTTATTTTATTTTTTTTTTACACTTTTTGTACCCACACCCACTTGGTTCTTGAAGATCCAGTCAGTCTGATGGCTCTACATAATGTACTGCGGTGTACTGAACTCACAACTAAGCCTGATCAGGCTCCTGCCTCTGGCAACCCCTCTGTTAACCCCTTCCATACAGCGGTCTCTACAGACCACGGCATGGAAGGGATTAAACGGCCGACATCGGTGCTTGCACTAATGTCAGCCATAGCAGTAGAGTGTCAGCTGTATGTTACAGCTGACACTGTGCTGCAACTCGGCCATCCTTAGTAGAATCAGGCTGCAATTTCACCCCCCAAAACAAGGATGAATGGATGTACTTATATATAAGAGAACCTGAGCACGCTAAAATCTGTAGTATCAGGCCCAATTTCACCCCCAATTAAACAATCAAGGATTAAAGAATTAAATTATGTGAAAAAGAACGTAAACACCCTAAAATCTGTAGTATCAGGCCACAATTTCACTTAATTACGCAATTTGGGATTAAGTGATATACTTATGTATAAAAGAACGTAAACACCCTACAGTTTGTAGTATCAGGCTGCAAATTCACTCCCGAAACAAGGATGAATGGATGTACTTATATCTAAAAGAACGTGAAAAAATCTGTAGTATCAGACCGTAATTTCACCCCAATTACACAATTAAAGGGGTATTCTCATCTTAGACAATGGGGGCATATCGCTAGGATATGCCCCCATTGTCTTATAGATGCGGGTCCCACCGCTGGGACCCACACCTATATCCAGAACGGAGCGGGGACCTTGGGTTTCTGGGGGTCCGGCCACCACCAGGCGCAGCTCCCCGCTGCGCTCATAGAAATGAATGGGACCGCAGCACGCAAGCGCGGCCACCGCTCCCATTCATTTCTATGGAGCCAACGGAAATAGCCGAGCCAGCGCTCGGCAATATTCGTCGACCCCATAGAAATGAATGGAGGGCGGCTGCGCATGCGCAGTGCGCCCTCATTCAGTTCGGGGGCTCCGTTCTAGCGATATGCCCCCATTGTCTAAAATGAGAATAAACCTTTAAGGAGGATTGAATTATGTATGAAAGAACGTGGACACCCTAAAATCTGTAGTATCAAGCCGCAATTTCAACCAAATTACACAATCAAGGATTAACTGATTGAATTATATATAAAAGATCGAGAACCCGCAAAATCTGTAGTATCAAACCGCTCTTTCACACCACACAACTTTGCTCATCTAATCATTACGAATCCCAGTAGGGCATTCCTGGGAATGCAAATCTTAGATAAGTTTGATGACTAATATCTAATAAGTTTGATGACTAATTTTCTCACTAATCTCTCTAAATCCCAAGTAGTTAACCCTTAGGATACCAGCACTGTACATGTACGGCGCTGGAAGCCGGGACAAAAATCCCAGCGCCGTACATGTATGGCGCTCTGATCGGGCGGGTGCAGTAGACATAGAAAGAAAAGTAGACATACTAGGTATCGCTGCGTCCATTTCGACCGGCTCTATAAAATATAAGTGCAAAAAAGCCCTTTTCTGATCACCTTGCCTCGCAAAAAGTGTAATACCAAGTGATCAAAAAGACATATTAATCCCAAAATGGTACCAATCAAACTGTCATCTCTTCCTGCAAAAAATGAGACCCTGCCTAAGACAATCGCCCAAAAAATAAAAAAATATGGTTCTCAGAAAATGGAAACACAAAAAAAGATTTTATTCTGTTCAAAAATGCATCTAATGTGTAAAACTTAACAATAAAAATGTTAGACATATTGGGTATCACCGCGTCCGTAACAATCTTCTCTATAAAAATATTGCATGAGATGGCCTTCCAGGTGAATGCTGTAAAAAAAAATTAAAAAATATGCTCAAAACAGCCTTTTTTTCCCTCTTTCCTCACAAAAAGTGTAATAGCAGGCGATCAAAAAGGCGTATTTTGGTACCCAAAATGGTACCAATCAAACCATCATCTCATCCTGCAAAAAAATTAGACCCTACCTGAGACAATCGCCCAAAAAATAAAAAAAATATTGCTCTCAGAAAATGGCAACATTTTATTCTGTTCAAAAATGTATCTAATGTGTAAAACTTAACAAAAATGAAAATGTTAGACATATTGGGTATCACCGCGTCCGTAACAACCTGCTCTATAAAAATATCACATGATTTGCATTTTTACCTTGACTCACAAAAAGTGTAATAGCAGGCGATCAAAAAGTCTTATGTACCCCACAATGGTACCAATGAAAACTCCACATCATCCCGCAAAAAATGAGCCCCCACATAAGACAATAACTCAAAAAAATAAAAATCAATGGCTCCCACAAACCAATCTATCAAAATCTGTGCTGCAAAATCCATATGGCACTCCTTCTGTTCTGAGTCCTGCCATGTGCCCCCACAGCAGTTTACCACCACATATGGGGTGTTGCCGTATTCAGGAGAAAATGGGGAACAAATTATGGGGTGCTTTTCTCCTGTTACCCCTTGTGAAAATGAAAAATTTGGGGCTAAAGCAACATTTTATTGGAAGAAATTAAACTTTTCATTTTCACAGCCAAGTGTTTCCAAATTCCGTAAATTCCGTAAAAGGGGATCAAAGTGGCCAGTACCCCCCTTAATATATTCTTTAAAGGGTGTAGTTTCCAAAATGGGGTAACTTTTTGAGGGTTTCCACTGTAGGGAAAGGTCAAGGTCTCTCAATTAGAAAATGGTGCCTAAAAACCATTCTAGCAAAATCTGCCTCCAAAATCCATATGGCGCTCCTTTCCTTCTGATCACTGCCATAAACCCATAGAGACGTTTACCACCACATATGGGGTATTTCTGTAAACTGTAGAATCAGAGTAATGTATATTGAAGTTTAGTTTGCTGTTAACCCTTGCTGTGTTGCAAGAAAAAAATTATTAACGTGAATAATCTACCAAAAAATTGAAATTTTGAAATTTCACCTCCATTTTCCTTTACTTCTTGTGGAACACCTCAAGGGTTAATAAAGTTTGTAACATCAGTTTTTCATAATTTGAGGGGTATAGTTTCTAAAATGGGGTCATTTATTAGTGGTTTCCATTAGGTATGCCTCCCAAAATCACAAATTGGTGCTCAAAAAAATGGTTTTAGAAATTTGGTTGAAAATTTGAAAAATGGCTTCTAAACTTCTGAGGTTTCTCACTCCCAAAAAAAGTAAAATTACATTTATAAAATGATGCCAACATAAAGTATACATATGGGGAATGTAAAATAATAACTATTTTTGGAGGTATTACTATGTATTTTGAAAGTAGAGAAATTGAAATTTAGAAATTAGCAAATTTTTCCAAATTTTTGCTAAATTTGGTATTTTTTTATTAAATAAAAATGAAATATTTTGCCACAAATTTACTACTGTCGTGAAGCACAATATGTGACGAGAAAACAATCTTAGAATGGCCTGGATAAGTAAAAGCGTTCTAAAGTTATTACCATATAAAGTGACACATGTCAGATTTGCAAAAATCGGCCTGGGATTTAAAGGGTTTGGCCACCCTAAGTATCAAAAATCCAAAATTCCCCCAGACAATAGCCAACACTATGAAGTATTTCTCAGGTGACATGTACTGGCTGTACGTCATTTATCTAACCTGTTCACCATGACACACTTCCCTGGAGGAGCTCCCTCAGACAGGCTGTGTGGGAGGAGCAGCTGCAAAGTGAAAGTAACAATCCCAGCATGCACTGCAGCAAGCATGTCTAGAGGAGAAGTCACATGACCTCCCTGCCCACCTGTGTTCCCATAGAGACAAGAGCCCCTTAGATAATATCAATAACCCAGTTATCAGTGAATAACTGTTGTACAGACATAGCAATATAAATATATATAATAAAGAACGCCCCAGTCCCAACAGTAAAGGAGGGGGGGTGTTACCCTTTTCATAAATTTGCTGTGGGGCCCAGTCATTTCTAGTTGTGCCACTGGATGTAAGCCAAAAACAGAATGAGGGGGGAAGGTTATCATTTCCCTTGTTCCTAAAAAGTGGTGTTAAAAAGTTGCAAACTATGGGACAGATTTATCAAAACTGGTGTAAAGGAAAACTGGCTTGGTTGCCCATAGCAACCAATCAGATTCCACCTTTCATGTTTCAAAGCACCTTTGGGAAATGAGGTGGAATCTGATTGGTTGCTATGGGCAACTAAGCCAGTTTTCCTTTACAGGGGTTTTAATAAATCTCCCTCTATGTGTTTGCAAATTTTTAAATGCGCTTTTTTTTTTTTTTTTTTAAAGGGCGTGACAATGGGAGAGATCGGGCGTGACCAGTCACCCCAACAAATTTATGTTCATTTTCACCAGTTTTCTGACTCAAATGAAGCCAGAAATCTATGGCAGCTCTGAGCTGTCAGATTTCTGTTTAGGTGCACGGACTGCACAAATCGATCTGCTGACATACAGAGGAAGCCTCCTGTCTATCATCATACGACCTGCTCCCAGCTGACAGCCCATCAATCATCTATGAATATATGACTACCCTTTGGGGTATCTGGGAAAAAGGAAAATGAGTGTAGTCAAATAGCTATATATAACATACAGGGGTGTCACAAGTCACTATATATAATGTACAGGGGGTCACACATCACTATATATAATGTACAGGGGGTCACACATCACTATAATGTACAGGGGGTCACACATCACTATATATAATGTACAGGGGGTCACACATCACTATATATAATGTACAGGGGGGTCACATATCACTATATATAATGTACAGGGGGTCACACATCACTATATAATGTACAGGGGGTCACAAGTCACTATATGTAAAGTACAGGGGGTCACACATCACTATATATAATGTACAGGGGGCTCACATATCAACTATATATAATGTACAGGGGGTCACACATCACTGTATATTATGTACAGGGGGTCACAACATCACTTTATATAATGTACAGGGGGGTCACACATTTATATATACAGTATAAAGGGGGTCACTGTACAGGGTCACAGATCTCTGTATGCAGTGGTGGGGGGTCACACATCAGTATATATAATGTACAGGGGGTCACACATCACTATATATAATGTACAGGGGGTCACACATCACTATATATAATGTACAGGGGGGGTCACATATCACTATATATAATGTACAGGGGGTCACACATCACTATATATAATGTACAGGGGGTCACACATCACTATATATAATGTACAGGGGGGTCACATATCACTATATATAATGTACAGGGGGGTCACACATCACTATATATAATGTACAGGGGGGTCACAAGTCACTATATGTAAAGTACAGGGGGTCACACATCACTATATATAATGTACAGGGGGTCACACATCACTATATATAATGTACAGGGGGTCACACATCACTGTATATTATGTACAGGGGGTCACACATCACTATATATAATGTACAGGGGGGTCACACATTTATATATACAGTATAAGGGTACATTCACACGACCGTATATTTGTATCCGCTTCCGTTCCGCAGCCGTTCCGCAATTTGCGGAATATATGCGGACCTATTCATTCCTATGGGTCAAAAAAGTGTGCGGACAACATTCAGTATGTTGTCCGCATCCGTGTTTCCGCATTTGTAGTCCGCAAGAATATAAAGCTTGTCCTACTATTGTCCGCACAGATCGGTCCGCAGCCCCATTCAAGTCTATGGATCCGCAATTAGCGGATGACATACGGAATGGTTTCCGTATGTCATCCGATTTTTGCGGATCCGTTATTTGCGGACCGCAAATCGGAAGGTATTCCATACGGTCGTGTGAATGTACCCTAAAGGGGGTCACTGTACAGGGGTTCACAGATCTCTGTATGCAGTGGTGGGGGGGTCACACATCAGTATATATAATGTACAGGGGGTCACACATCACTATATATAATGTACAGGGGGTCACACATCACTATATATAATGTACAGGGGGGGGTCACATATCACTATATATAATGTACAGGGGGTCACACATCACTATATATAATGTACAGGGGGTCACACATCACTATATATAATGTACAGGGGGTCACATATCACTATATATAATGTACAGGGGGGTCACACATCACTATATATAATGTACAGGGGGGTCACAAGTCACTATATGTAAAGTACAGGGGGTCACACATCACTATATATAATGTACAGGGGGTCACACATCACTATATATAATGTACAGGGGGTCACACATCACTGTATATTATGTACAGGGGGTCACACATCACTATATATAATGTACAGGGGGGTCACACATTTATATATACAGTATAAGGGTACATTCACACGACCGTATATTTGTATCCGCTTCCGTTCCGCAAGCCGTTCCGCAATTTGCGGAATATATGCGGACCTATTCATTCCTATGGGTCAAAAAAGTGTGCGGACAACATTCAGTATGTTGTCCGCATCCGTGTTTCCGCATTTGTAGTCCGCAAGAATATAAAGCTTGTCCTACTATTGTCCGCACAGATCGGTCCGCAGCCCCATTCAAGTCTATGGATCCGCAATTAGCGGATGACATACGGAATGGTTTCCGTATGTCATCCGATTTTTGCGGATCCGTTATTTGCGGACCGCAAATCGGAAGGTATTCCATACGGTCGTGTGAATGTACCCTAAAGGGGGTCACTGTACAGGGGTTCACAGATCTCTGTATGCAGTGGTGGGGGGGTCACACATCAGTATATACAGTGTATGGTGGTGGTGTCAACTATTACTGTATACAGGGGGGTCACACATCACTATATACAATATAAAGTGGTGATCACATCACTGTATTGGGGGCATCATATATCACTATATACAGTGTGCAGGAAGGAGAGGGCACATATTTACAGATGACATCAGTGACTGCTGCTGATATCACTGACCTCAACCATGACACCTCAGAAGGGGTTAAAGCTCCTGACCTGTTGGTCTGGCTGGAATAAACATGTCTGTGATAAGATCACATTGCAGAGTGGTCATAGACAGGACAGACACTAGGATTGCTCACACTTTGTTGTCCACAGCACCTTTCTGGCTCTGCTACATCACTGCAGTCAGTGAGTTACATCACAGATTCTCCTCATTCTCTCTTCCTCTTGCAAAGTTTCTTTATTTTAGCTTCTAACAAGTTTCTCTGCTAAGCCCCTTCAGCCCTGTATAGTCAGGACTGAAGTCACAGCAGAAGGAAACTTCTCTGACACAAGCAGGGTGCCTTTAAGACCCAGGAGCAGCACACTCCTTCCATGGACTAGAGCACCTGCTGGCATGGACAAGGCAGGGAGCTATGAGAGAAGCACAGAGGGGGCGTGGCTGCCAATAGCAAAGGAACCAGGCAGATCTGCTGCAGAAGATATATGAGGAAGTTTATTGTCTGCCTGCTTTCTTTACAGTTTTAATAAGTGCTAACAAAGTGGCCAACCCCTTTAAGGTGAAAAGTGGCTCGGTACTGAAAGGATTAAAGGGGTTTTCCGGGATTTTAATATTGATGAGCTATCCTCAGAATAGGCCATTAATATCAGATCGGCAGAGTTCTGACACCCGGCAACCCCACCTATCAACTAGATGAAGGGAAGGCCATGCTCTTCCCCCACACTTCATAGTTTAGCATACAATCTTTGATTAAAGCTATCATCTTACTTAAGATGATATACTATTTACAAACACTTCTCATTCCTAATTCTAATTCTTCTCTTCCTAATTCCTTTGGTTCCCAACTAAGAACAGTATTATCTAATTTTTTTGGTCTGAATCTAGACATAGGTTACCCTACTCTCACCTTCTACAACCATGTAATGGTGGTATTGGCTTGGCAGATTTTTTGCTTTATTACAAAGCAATACAGGGACTGGATATAATGTTCTGATGGTCCTCTGTATATTTCAGCTGAATCATCTATGTCATCTATATCTCTGAGATATTTACTTCAGCAGGATAGACAGAATGGCTTCACGACCATCTCCAGTTCTATAACCTGTAATACAGTGAAGGTGTGGAGATCAGGCTTGCAGTCTGCCTTGTTGACTCCCCACCTCTCTTCTTTGATAAAGGTCCAGGATGTGTTGTGGGACTCCTCTCCCCTTTCAGGTCTTCTCTGATTGATAAGAGCAGACATATTTCGCTCTCACTGCTGGACCTTTTGGATTCAAAATCATGCCTGGCTCAGGTATGGGAGTCCCATCCCCAGCTGAGATCATTATCTATATTACAACTTCATCATGTCTGATATTATGTAAACAGTTGAATATCCCTCACTCATCACCACAATCTTCATTTTAAAAATTAGCCCCTTCAATTATAGAATCTGTAAATAAAATATCTACCATATATGCCTGTTTAGTGTCTCAGACTAGACCTGGAGACTTTGCTTTTATTGGACACTGGGAAGAAGAACTTTGTGTTGCATTCTCTGGAGAGGAAAGGACTCTATTATCTTTAACTCTAAACGCGTTGCAAGAAAACTTTTATAAAGTACTTACCTGCTGGTTCTTTAACCCAGAGAGACTATGTAAAATATTGTGAGATTCAAACCCACTTTGCTATAGGTGCGGAGCCTCTGTAGGTTCATTTCTTCACATATCGTAGGACTGCCCGATTATAGTACCTTTTTGGAAGAAAGTGTGTGCAGCCATTTCCAAGGTTTGTGGAATAAAGGTTCCCCTTTCTCCACAGCTTTGTCTATTAAGTCTTAACAGTAAGCTGAACTGTGTCACGCCAGTGGTCCATGTCTGCCACTGTCTTACTGTTCCAGGTTGGTGCGTATGTCTCTCTACTCTCCCTGTGAGAATTGATACTAGTGCTCAGTGAACTTTCTTTCAGCACTTTAAGAGTAAATCTATTCCTAGTGCACCCAGCCCAGCTGTTGATTAAGGTGCTGATCAACCTTCCGAATTAACAAACCTACAGTATATTAATCAAAGGCCAATGCCTATATAATAGAGACGCTCATGTATTAAACCACATGACAGGGTACTCATAAATAGACCATGGACAACATCTGCATGGAGTTTGTATGTTCTCTCTGTGTTTGCATGTGTTTCCTCTGGTTTCCTCCCACACTCCAAAGACATACTGATAGGGAACTTAGATTGTGAGCCGCATTGGGGACAGCTTGATGCTAATGTCTGTAAAGCACTGCGCAACATAGCAACGCTATATAAGTGCATAAAATAAATAAAAAATGTCAACCAAAAAAAAATTAATCTCAGAGGCTCCACAGTTGGCAGCCAGTGTTGTATAACTCATCAAACTAGGCCTCAAATGCACATGATGTTCTTTCTCCCCTGAACCCTGCAGTGTGCACAAACAGCAGTTTATGACCACATATGGGATAGTGCCATATTCAACAAGAAATAGGCAACAAATTAGGTACATCAACCAAAGTAACCCAAAAACCCTGGATATTCACTTCACAGGTAATAGTAATTTAAAAAGTGCGATAAAAAATATACACAGACCTCTTAATTGTATGTACACTAATGCCAGAAGCCTGACTAATAAAATTGGTGAACTGGAATTAGTGATGTGTGAGGAGGACTATGACATAGTGGGAATAACTGAGACATGGCTGGATGATAGCTATGACTGGGCAGTTAACGTACAGGGTTACAGTCTGTTTAGAAAGGATCGTCAAAACCGGAGAGGGCGGTTATGTAAAGTCCTGTCTAAAGCCCACACTCCGGGAAGATATAAGTAAGGGACATGAAAATGTGGAGTCACTGTGGGTAGAAATAAATGAAGCCAAAAACAATAATAAAATACTAATAGGAGTTTATTATAAACCACCTAATATACCAGATTCAACAGAAAATCTACTTCTTAATTAAATAGATGAGACGGCAAATCATAATAAGGTTGTTATTATGGGAGACTTCAACTACCCAGATATAGACTGGGAAATTGAAACCTGTATATCTCATAAAGGAAACAGGTTCTTGGAAATAGCCAAAGACAATTACCTTTCCCAACTGGTTCAGGACCCGACTAGAGAGATGGCCATACTAGACTTAGTATTAACCAATAGACCTGACAGATTCAAATTGTCACTCAAAAGAGTGTTTCTTCAGGGAGGAACAAAAATACCAAACTTCAAAATACCAAACTTCAGGGAGGAACAAAAATACCAAACTGCAAAATTTAGCCAACTAAGAGAGGCCATAGGCCTAACTAACTAGGAAAAAATCATCAAAAATAAAAATACAGCCACAAAATGAGATATTTTTAAAAGCATCCTAATATCTAATTGTGATAGGTACATTTCTTATGGGAATAAAAGGATAAGAAACAAGAAAAAAACAATGTGGATAAATAGAACTGTAAAGAAAGCAGTAAATGACAAAAAGAAAACATTTAAATCACTAAAACAGGAGGGTGGCGAGGAAGCATTGAAAAACTATAAGCAAAAAAATAGAATATGTAAAAGACAAATAAAAGCAGCCAAACTAGAGACCGAGAGATTAATTGCCAAAGAGAGTAAAACTAACTTGATCGCTGCTGGGGACGCGCTCTCGGTCCCCCTTGACAACAAGCACGCCCCCACTCGCGCGTCACCTAGTCAGCTTACTGAGCCCGTGCTGCGGCACGTGACCGGAAGTATTCCTGGCCGCAGCCGCTCTCGCAGCTCGTGTCAGCGCTGAAGATGGGAGGCATTTTGCTCACTATTTAAGGTAGGCTGTTTCCAGCACACCACGCCACTGCCTGTTTCTCCTTGACTAGATAGACTGCTTCCTGAGGACCCCAATAGGGGAGAAACGCGTTGAAGCTGCTCTAGTTAGGATTGTATATGTAAGCTTGTAGGTTTAGCTATACTAGGTCCGAGGTTCCTGAGGCTGGGGGTCGTCCTTTTCAGGGCGAGTGCTCCAACATACAGCCAGTTAGCGATTCACCCATCTCCTAGACTAGGGTTTTAGGGTCAATTATAGGCTACTGAAGTTGTATGCACTCACCCCATGCTTTGTTCTAGACCCCCCCATCTACTCAGTTCCTCACTACTGTATGACCTTATAGCCCTCAAGCTACACTTATTTACTTTGCCTTCCTTTCTACCCAACCACTTTTATCTTTTGTTTATTAATAAAAGCTAAGTTTTACATAACAAATAATAGGGTAGCTCAGTTTTGGACTTATAACCCTAAAATGTTCTTTAATTATATAAATACTAGAAAGTATAAACCTGAAGGTGTTGGCCCCTTACAGAGTAATTAGGGGGGAGTTGCAGAGAGCGATGAGAAGAAAGCAAAACTATTAAATATTTTTTTCTCCACTGTATTCACTGAGGAAAATAAACTGTCAGATGAAATGCAGAATATAAAAGTAAATTCCCCATTAAAAGTGCCCTGTCTGACCCAGGAAGAAGTGCAGAGGCGTCTTAAAAAGATTAAAATCGGCAGGACCGGATGGCATACACCCCTGTATCCTAAGAGAATTAAGTAATGTCATAGCCAGACCTTTATTTCTGATATTTAAGGACTCTATACTGACAGGGAGTGTTCTACAGGATTCGCGCATAGCAAATGTAGTGCCAATATTCGAAAAGGGTCCAAAAACAGAGCTCGGGAACTATAGGCCGGTAAGTTTAACATCTGTTGTGGGTAAACTGTTTGAAGGTTTTCTAAGAGATGCTATCTTGGAGTACCTCAATGAAAATAAGCAAATAACACCATATCAGCATGGCTTCATGAGGGATCGGTCATGTCAAACTAATTTAATCAGTTTCTTTGAGGAGGTAAGTTCTAGACTTGACCGCGGCGAATCAATAGATGTCATATATCTGGACTTCTCCAAAGCATTTGATACTGTTCCGCATAAAAGGTTAGTATATAAAATGAGAATGCTTGGCCTGGGAGAAAATGTCTGTATGTAGGTAAGTAACTGGCTCAGTGATAGAAAACAGAGGGTGGTTATTAATGGTACACACTCAGATTGGGTCACTGTCACTAGTGGGGTACCACAGGGGTCAGTATTGGGCCCTATTCTCTTCAATATATTTATTAATGATCTTGTAGAAGGCTTGCACAGTAAAATATCAATTTTTGCAGCTGACACTAAACTGTGTAAAGTAATTAACACAGAAGAGGACAGTACACTGCTACAGATGGATCTGGATAGATTGGAGGCTTGGGCAGATAAGTGGCAGATGAGGTTTAACACTGACAAATGTAAGGTTATGCACATAGGAAGGAATAATGCAAGTCACCATTTACATACTAAATGGTAAAACACTGGCTAACATGGAAAAGGACCTAGGAATTTTAGTGAACAGCAAACTAAGCTGTAGAAACCAGTGTCAGACAGCTGCTGCCAAGGCCAATCAGATAATGGGTTGCATCAAAAGAGGTATAGATGCCCGTGATGAGAACATAGTCCTGCCACTTTACGCATCACTAGTCAGACCACACATGGAGTACTGTGTACTGTTCTGGGCTCCTGTGAACAAGGCAGACATAGCAGAGCTGGAGAGGGTTCAGAGGAGGGCAACTAAAGTCATAACTGGAATGGGTGGACTACAGTACCCAGAAAGACTATCAAAATTAGGGTTATTTACTTTAGAAAAGAGACGACTGAGGAGTGATCTAATAACAATGTATAAATATATCAGGGGTCAGTACAGAGATCTCTCCCATGATCTTTTTATTCCAAGGACTGTGACCGTGACGAGGGTACATCCTCTGCGTCTTGAGGAAAGAAGATTTGTTCACAAACATAGAAGAGGATTCTTTACGGTAAGAGCAGTAAGACTATGGAACTTTCTGCCTGAGGAGGTGGTGATGGTAAATTCACTAAAAGAGTTAAGAGGGGCCTAGATGTATTTCTGGACGGTAATAATATTACAGGTTATAGTTACTAGAGAGGGGTTGTTGATCCAGGAAGTAATTCTGATTGCCTGATTGGAGTTGGGAATGAAGTTTTTCCCCTAAAGTAAAGGAAAATTGGCTTCTACTTCACAGGGTTTTTTTTTTGCCTTCCTCTGGATCAACTTGCTGGAAAACAGGCCCAACTGGATGGATAGATGTCTTTTTTTGGCCTTATAAACTATGTTATAAACTGTGTTACTAAATTGTTGGATCCTTTTTCTCCTGTAACTCCTTGTGAAAATGAAAAATATGGGCCTAAAGCAACATTTTATTGTAAAAATGTATGTTTTCATTTTCACAGCCAATTGTTTCTAAATTCTGTGAAATGCCTGTTGGGTCACAGTACTCACTACATCCCTTGAAAAATTCCTTGGGTGTGTAGTTTCTAAAATGGGGTCACTTTTGGGGGCTTCTACTGTACGGTTACCTCAGGGCTTTATAAAATTTGACATCACACAGCCATTCCAGCAAAATCTGCCCTCCAAAACCATATGGCGCTCTTTCCCTTTTGAGTCCTTCATTATGCCCATGCAGCAGTTAACGATCACATATGGGTTGTTGCAGTGTTCAGTAGAAGTCACGTTTCAAACTGTAGGATCTTTTTTCTTAAGTTACCCCTTTTGAAAATAAAAAATCTGGGGCTAAAGAAACATTTTATTGGAAAAAATGCTTTTCTTTTTTCATGGGAAAGTTTTTCAAAATTTTTCTAAAGTGTTTCTAAAACAAAGTTAACAAAGTTTGTAAAATCCCTTTTGAATAATTTGAGGGGGAGAGTTTCTAAAAAGGGGTCATTTATGGGTGGTTTTCTACTATGTAATCCCCACAAAGTGGCTTCATACCTGAATTGGTCCTTAAAGTGGGTTTTGGAAATTCTAAGCCTTCTATTGCACTAAAAAAATAAAGTACCATTTACAAAATGATGCTGAGATAAAGTACACATATAGTGAATGAATTTTATGAGGTATCACTATCCATCTTAAAAGCAAAGAAATTCAAATTTAGAAAATAGCGAATTATTCAAAATTTTCCATAAGTTTTAGAAAAAAAGGTAAAAAAAAAGACTCAAATTCAACACTAACACGAATTACGATGTATCACAAGTAAACCGTCTCAGAATCACTTGGATAAATAAAAGTATTCCAAAGTTATTACTGGAGGTGAGTGAAGTGAAGCTGACAAAGTGGAATTCGATCCAAACTTCAGGAAACATTTGATTTGTCCGAAGTCGAATTTCCTTGTGCTTCATGGTAACGAGTCACATTTTTTCTAACATGGCTGCTGCACATGTTAGAACGAGGAAGTAAGAAGTCTGGGAATGAGGGATCACTCACAATGCCATTCATGCAGCCAGCCAGCCAATCAGCAGATAGCCAGCCCCTGTGATGTCACAGTTCTATAAAAAGTGCTTTCGGATGCAACCAGTTTTGAGGTGTATTTAGTTGATATATATACTGTAAGTACTTCCATTCATCCTTGCTTCCGGGGGTGAATTTGCGGCCTAATACAACCAGTTTTGGGGTCTATTTATTTTAAATATAAGTACGTCCATTCATCCTTGCTTCTGGGGCGAAATTGATATGTGATACAACCAGTTTTGGGGTGTATTTAGTTGATATATAACTGCTTCTATTCACCCGTGCTTCTGTACTGAAAGTGTGCTCTGATACAACCAGTTTTGGGGTGTATTTACTTGATATATAACTACTTTCATTCTTCATTTCTTCTGGGGTGAATCTGCAGCCTGATACAACCAGTTTTCGTGTGTATTTATTATACACCCCAAACATATATATATATATATGTGTGTGTGTGTGTGTATGCTTCCATTCATCCTTGCTTCTGGGGCGAAATTGCAGTCTGATACAACCAGTTTTGCGGTGAATTTAGTTGATATATAACTACTTCAATTCACCCTTGCTTCTGTACTAAAAGTGTGGTCTGATACAACCAGGCAACAGACAGTGGCCAAAATGTTTCTGGAGCAGGCAGAAATAGCAGCAGAAGAAGGAGGGGGGTGGGGTGACAGGAGCAGACGCAGTGACAGGCCTGAGCTGCCAGTGTCATCTAGAGGTCGTGTCTTGACCAGCAACCCAGCGGTCTTTGAATGATTGAGACGGTCTTCTACTTCATCACAAGTGACATCAGACATGCCCAGCCAGGAGTCAGTGGGTTCCTCTGACACAACGTTTAGTTGGCACAGCCCAGGAACAATCTCTGTGCCCCCACCTGTCCTCAACCTGCCTCTTTCATTTTCTGTTCTTCTGGTAGGCGGGCAAGTAGTGATAAGAGACGCATGGGAGCTGGTGTAGCCAAATGTGTCCTGGGTAGACCACCTGCTACTCAGGGGCCTACCTGTCCGGAAAGAAGTAGCGGGGCATGGGTTCACAAAGGCAGCAGTAGCAGGCAGTTAAGGTGGGGGTAAAAATGCCATACTTTACTGTGTGTGAATTTTTCATCGAGCTGCTGGAGGACGTCAGCATGGCCCACATTGTGACTGGGCCACTGTGTTGACAACTTATGCGATTCATACTTTCACCACTCTGTGACTGGGCCACTGTGTTGACTCCTCATGCTGTTGCTATCTCCCCACTCTGTCCGTGGGCCACTCTTCATGTGGTTGCCACCCTCCCCATAATGTAACTGGGCCACTGTGTTGACTCCTCATGTGATTCCTCATGCGATACCCACTCTCGCCACTATGTGACTGGGCATCTGTGTTGACTCCTCATGCACTTCCCACCTCACCACTCAGTAACTGGGCCACTGTGTTGACTCCTCATGCTGTTGCCACCCTCACCACTCTGTCAATGGGCCACTGTGTTGACTCCTCATGCTGTTGCCATCCTCACCACTCTGTGACTGGGCCACTGTGTTGACTCCTCATGCTGTTGCCACCATCTCCACTCGGTCATGAGGTCAGTACTTGTTTCAGCGTGTAACAGAGCAGGTTCTGTAGAAATCTATGTGGAATCAGCTGATGAGGGTGTAAAAGGAGTGCTCTTCTTCACTCTACAGTAGAATCTTGGGTCACTGCACAGTTCTTTATTCCTGACACTAACATTGACCTGTAAGGCTGCATTCACACGAGTTATTTGGTCAGTTTTGGACCCGTAACTGACCAAATAAGTGAAGTAAGTCTAATCTGCATGTCACACTGACTCACAGTACTGTTTCACTAGCACAGCGGAGTCCCTATGCATGTTTCTGCAATGCACAGTTTTCTGCACCACTATACAGGCTTGATGCAGCCAGGAAATAGCTGGTTATTTGCGATGCATCACAAATAAATTTGGATAAAATCAAATCTTTTTGCGAAATTTTGAGAACCATCTAAAATGAATTTTTGAAAAATCCGCTCTTCTCTAGTTATTACCATATAAAGTGACTTCTCAGATTTACAAAACATGGCCATGTTAGGAAGGTGAAAAATGGGTGTGTCCTCAAGAGGTTAATCTCTTTCTTTATATCATTTAAAAAAAAAATTAAATGATAGGTTTGAACCTTAGCATTGAACCTTGGGGTACACCACTTATAACCACGGAACATTCACAATAGGAAACACTGACCAAAACTCTCAGAAAACGGTCCTTCAGCCATCTTTCAATCCAATTACAAACTAAGCCTATAGACCTTATTTTACCTATTAAAAGGTAAATGACTTTGTAAAATCCAAGAACACTACATCAACAGTCACCCCTCTGTCCAGACTTCTACTTACCTCCTAAAAAGTTAGTCTGGCAACTTCTGTCCTTTGTAAACCTATTCTGGCTTTCACTTGTGATATTATAAATTTTCACATACTCCTGTATATAGTTGTTTAAGAGTCCTTTAAACCTTTTTCTCATGACAGAAGTTAAGCTTACTGGGTCTATAATTACTTGTGGAAGACCTAGCGCCCTTTTTGAATTTGGGCACCATAGTTGCCTTGCGCCAGTCACTTGGCAATGTACCAGTTCCTTAGAGAATCTCTGAAAATTAGGAACAGGGACACAGCAATAACTTCTTTAATACTTCTTGAGTTTAATGCAAATGGACTTGGAGCATTGTTAACATTTACCTTATTTTAATTCACATAGCCGTATGAGAGCTGATTTTTGCAAGACAAGTTGTACTTTCTAATGGCTCCATTTGATATTGCATTTTTTATTATTGTATTTTAGTTAAAGATTTTACATTTTTTAAAGAAAAAATAAAATAGCAAGATCCAAGACAGAAAAAAATCGGTTTAGCAAAATTAGTAAATAACCAATAAAATTGCTGCATACTGTCCTAAGATATCTAATATCACAGTAGTTGCCAAGGATTTCCCCAGGACAACCTTTATAATCTGCCAACAAGGACATGTGCATAAAAAAGAAACAGACCAGACTGTGGATGAGACAGACACAGCAAGAGTAGGGAAAGGGAAGGGCAAAGCAAAAGGACTATCCACCAAACTCCAAGGTCACACCTGTCTGTTAAGCCAGTAGGAGCCCCATACATCCCAGATAGAGTAGAGGAGGTCCAATTTATCTTGAAACAGGGCAGTCATATACTCCATAGATCTGACATCTGCAACCCGGGAGTATAGATCTGAAATAGTCAGTGATCAACACGTTTCTAAAACCCAGGCAATAAGACAACGAGAACCTGTAACAATAATTTAAACAAGTGTTTCCTAACTGGGATAAGCATTGTATTTAGTAGTAGTATTTAGTAGTTTAGCTGGCTGCCGGGCTTCCGGCTTCCTCACTGCGCCTGCGCCGCCTTCTCTTCCGGGTGTAGTGTGACGTCATTGGCGCAGGCGCAGTGAGGAAGCCGGCAGCCAGCTGCACTCACTGCGCCTGCGCCGAATGAAGGACACACGGTGCAGGCGCGGGATTTGCAGCGCTGACAGGGCCAGCAGCAGATAGAGAGAGCTGCCTGGCCCTGTCAATCATCAGCGATGACGCGTTCCTGGAGGTGGGGAAAATGGCGCCACTAGGTGCAGGGTTACCGCCCCCTGCACCTAGTAAGGTTGATTTGCATATTACAAAAGTTTCTTTTTAACAAAAACGGGGACACAGATCTTGAAAATATTACCATATTAGACCTCAGGTGACATTTGCACATTGCAAATGTCATCCGGTTTAATATGGTGAAACCTGATGACAGAAACCCTTTAACTGGGGTAGGCATTATATTTAGCAGGTATGGTAATGGGTCAAGGGGTATATTGCACCTCAGCAGGTCCTGGAGAATGCTAACAGCACTGCAAAACTGATGAACAAGGGGCAGTCCCAGAGAATATGAGGTAAAGTTCCCTGAGAGTTCCCACACCTCCAATACATCTCCGAGACTATTGGATTCATCTCATCGAGATGGTGAGGAGTATGATACCAATGCATAAGAATCTTATATTGGATCTCTTTAAGGAGAATGAACCAGGAAGACTTTGCCGACCTCCTCCATATGAGATGCCAAACGGCATCAGGGAGCGTCCTTCCTAAATGTTCCTCCCATCTAACCATATATGGGTGTCTAGGGATCCTATTAGGGTCCGGGTTAAAAAGTATGTTATAAATGTCTCATATCAGCCCGTTGGTAGATGGCCCCCTTCTGCAAATGCATTCAAACATTATTGGGAGAGAAACTGTCAGCCCAGAAAAAATAGCCTGAGCGAAGTGGCTAAGTTTGACGAGGAAGAGAGGTTGTACTTAGATTGGAGTGCAGAAAAGGACAACAATTCTCTCGAAAATGGATCAACGACATCTGCAAAATGAAAAATACCCTTCTGGAACCAAGCCCTAGTAGGAGCAGCTGTGAGGCTATATCAGGGAGCAGGGGGTGGAATAAGAAAGTTATCATAGACGAGTGTCCAGAAGCCAAGGGAAATTTACCGCTACAGACCCGCCAAATAGACCAAGTGAGTGCCATGGGACCCAGGAGGTATCCAGAGGTAGGAAGGCTATAAAGGTTTGCCCAAAAAAGGGAGTTTGGGTGGATAGGTGGCAACCAAAGTCTTTCAATCTACATCAATATAGAATATGCATGCAAGGATGCCCAGGCTGTTACACCACGTAGCTGGGCTGCCCAGTAATACTAGGTAAGAGACCCCTATCCCACCCTGAGACTTGATCGTTAAAAGCACTTACCAGGGGATTTTATGCCACTTATTAGCCCAAACAAATCAAAGTAAACCAGATTATAGTGTGTTAAGGTCTCTAAGAGGGACAGTGATGGGTAGAGTTTCAAAAAGATATAGAATGTTGGGGAGGATTGTTATTTTCACTGCTGCAATATGGCCCCATAAGGATAAGAGGATCCCTGATTTCCTTATAAATGGCAGGAAAGTTATGTTGGTACAAGGTAGCATACCTAGAGGTTAAGTTAATACCCAAGTACTTAAAGGAATCTAATTTCCAGTTAAACAGAAAGTTAGTCTGGAGTGTACTAAGAGTGTCCCGGGGAATATTGAGGGGTTGGAACTGAATATTATTAGTGTTGATCTTGTAACCTGAGAGTGTTCCAAAGGCTTGTAAAATGGAGTGGAGGTTGGGAAGAGAAATGTGTGGTCTAGTCAATGTAAGAAGAACTTCATCCACAAACAGTGATAATTTAAACTCCCTATCCTAAACCATGACACCCCGAACAACAGGATTCAATCTAATTGTCACCAATAGGGTTTCAATACACAATGCAAACAAAAGTGGGGGCAAGGGACACCCTTGCCTAGTGCCATTTTTAATGGGTTGGGACGAAGCATGAGGGAGTTTGACTATTGCTACAAGAGAGTAGTACAAGCCACATATGGCCCGGAGAAAGGCACCCGTAAATCCATAAACTTTCAAAGCAGCAAACATAAATGGCCAGCTTAGATGGTTGAATGCCTTTTCAGCATCTAGACTAAGAACCCCAACCTTTAGTTCATTCACCCTTCTTAGACCGTTTTGTCCATTGACTAACAGATGGAGGACATCTAATTGGCTAGTCCAAAATTTTAACCCTAATCATAAGTCTATTGGCGGTTTTAAACTAAACTAATAATCTGATAGGTTGATTGTCTAATCCTGTTTTAGTGGTGGCGGTTGTATAACTTGTTGTACAAGTGTATGTACAAGTTGTATATAATGTGGAGGGCAAATTCTTGTCCGGGCACTTCTGTTTACACCATACAGTAGGTAACACACAATAGTCACCTTTACTGTAAACAGAAGTTCCTCTAGACAGAAAATGTTATCCATTGTTCTCACAGTCAGAGAGTCTCAACTGGCCTATAAAACTGTTAGGTCTACATTTTTGCATTTGATTTAAGGCAGGGGTGGCCAACCTTACAGAAACAAAGAGCCAGAAAAAAAAAACATACTGTATGACCACCAGGAGCCACAAGCTATACATTTACACACGAGTCACCATATTTTTTGTCTTATAAGATGCACTTACAGAGAAAAATAAGAAAAAAAATATTTTTATCTGATCTGAGGTCTGATTAAATATTTTTTTCTTATTTTTCATTAGCAAAGAAAAAAGAAAACAAATATTTTTCATTAGACCTCAGATCAGACTCCTAAATCAGACCCCCAATCCTCATCTGACCTAAAATAAGATCCCCAATCCTCATCAGACCTACAAATCAGACCCCCAAAATAAGAACCTCAATGCTCAGATCAGACAACACAATTCAGACTCCCAGTGTCAGACCCTCAGTTCTCAGATCTCCTCCCCCATCCCCCATGCTCAGATCTGACTCCCCATGCTCAGATCTGACCCCCCATGCTTAGATCTGACCCTCCAGGCTCAGATCTGACCCCCCATGCTCAGATCAAACCCCCATGCTTAGATCAGACCCCCATTACTCAGATGAGGACCCCCCCATGCTCAAATCAGAACCTCCCATACTTAGATCAGACTCCCATGCTCAGTTCTATAAATAAAAAAAATCCTGATGGGGCACCAGGTTCCTGATCGGGCACAAGGTCTGACACGCTGTCCACTGTGACCTGATGCCCACAACGTCAGGTCATAGTGCGCATCTCCACATACTACGTTCTGACACTGTGCATCAGGACGTAGTGGAGAGCAAGCTGGAGCTGCAGAGTAGCAACGGTTCCCAATCGGGAAAGGAGATCTGAGCATGGGGTGGAGAGTGAGCCGGCCTGACTGCTTCCAGGCTAAACTGCTAGAGCCTCACTTGAAGAGGCAAAGAGCTGCATGCGGCTCAAGAGCCAAGGGTTGGCCACCCCTGATTTAGGGCCCTTGCACACGACCGTATGTGCTCCGAGACATACGGTGCTGTGCGCTCCTGTTCGCACGATCTATCCCGCTCAGGGACATATGGCCCGCTCACGCACCGTATGTCTCGGAGCGCATACAGTCGTGTGCAAGGGCCCTAAAACAAAAGGATCTTATCACCTCTTGACATCACCTAGGAGTTATAAATAGCTTCTGACTGTAACTATGATTATCAGCTGATTAAATGTCCTCCAATGTTAGATCCATGTAATGGCCATGTGTCAATATCGTATATAATACATATATAAAAATATGTAATATATCAATAATAATATTGGTAGGAAAACCTGTCAGCCCCAGGGGACTTCGCTTCAGTTAGATAGGTTATAACCTCCTCTATTTCCTCCGTAGTGATCGGCTCTTTAAGTGTGCTAATTGCATCCGCCGGCATAGAATTTACAGGAAGACAAATTCTCTGGATTCTTCATTTGCTGGAAGACCACTAAGCAAGTTATAGAGTTTGGAATAATAAGAGGTGAACCGTGTCGATATACTTCTGGGGTCAAAAAGCATGCCACCATCTTCCCCTTTAATGGCGTATAGGCAGGTTTGCATAGGGTGATATTGAAGCTATTTAGCAAGAAGAGAGCTTGTCACCCCAGGCATAGTAACTCTGCCTAGTGTAAAGTAGGAGTTTATTTACTATCCTGACCGCTATCCTATTAAGTTGAGCATGTATATCGACAATTCTTCTAAGGGTATAACGGGAAGGACAGGCTGCCGTTAGCTCTTACAGTCTCTTCAAGCATCTACTGTACCTAAATCCTTTGTAGTAGCCTCTGAGTCTTTCTTATGAAAGGTGCCCAGAGCTATAAAATGTCCCCTCATCACTGCTTTGTGTGCCTCCCATAAACACCATACATCAGAAACCAACCCCCCACTGAGTTCAAAAGTGAGAAAGCAATTCTTCTCGAAGCAAGGGCTTTTTGGGAAGTGTCGTTAAGATGCCAGTGACATTGACAAGTATGCCCAACACTGAGATCTAAAATGACCTCAACTGGTGCATGACCAGACCATGTGATTAGTGTCAAAGTGGCTCCCCGCAGTATTCTTAAGATGTGTATAGTCCCCAAAAAAGTCAACCCTAGTTTGGGTTCTGTGGGGAGTGGAGTAAAAGGAGTAGGATCTGTCAGTAGGATGACCAACATGCCACAAATCATAAGGGGAGTAACGTCTAATTAATTTTTGAAAATCGCTAAAGATCCCCAACTGACCCGGATGAGGAGTGCATCCAGGCAAAGTTAGTCTGTGGTGTCAGAAAATATAGCATTAAATCCCCTCACCCACCCACCCTTTATAAGAACCAGTAGAACAGAATCTGGGAAGTATTAGGGGCATACAAGTTACAGAAGGTGATAGGCTGTCCCGCCACGGAGCCCCGTAAAATAACATATCTCCCCAAGGGATCTAATTCGGGAAAATTTATCCTGATAGGTCATGAAGTGGAAAGCAATATTGCCACCCCTGCCTTGTGACGGGAGTGCATAGCTAAGTAGACCGTGTTATAATGTTGTTCTGCAAATCTAAATGAGCCGTCATCATTGAAGTGTGTCTCTTGTAGAAATACCACCTCCGCTTTAAGAGTTTTCAACTCCAAAAGCAAAAGTGTACTTTTGGTGTTGGTGTTGAACCCCATGACATTCAATGTAACACACTTAACCATGGTGAGTGAAAAAAGAACATGCGTAAATATGGCTCACCCAGCATGCCAAGACCCAGTCTGATCACCATCCGATCAAAGGACCCCAGCGTGTTCCAGCAAGATACGTTTCTAATCCATCTAAGATACTGGTCCCAGTGGTGAAACATCCTAGAAATATACATATTATGAGGAGGGATGTAGAGACAGAAGGATGGGAAAACAACACGAGAAAAGAAATGAAACAAATACAGAAACATAGCATTAGTGCAAATAAAGCACTTCCCAGGAACAGATATCCTTGCATGAGGCATTGAGTACATTCTGAAATAGAAGAAGGACAAAATAGAACTCCCTGCATCATAACACGAGGGAGATAAACAGTAACTAGGCCTCAGTAGAGTTTAAAATGTCGGACTCCAACTAGTAGAAGATTACAGTACAAAAACAAAAGTATTACCTAGGTTACACTCAACCGAGCCTACACATTTACTTTAAATATTTGAAGATTAAGAAAAAGAATAACTGGCTATTTCGCATAATAAAAACAAAGGTATCTGGATAAGGCACTTAAAGTAGATACAGAATGATGCGACCAGGGACAAGAGTAGATTAGATTATATAGACTTCCCTCTAAACCTCCCAGCATAAAGATCAAACAGGAAAGGAACTCCCCGGCAATGAAGAGTGCTGTGAGTTCAGATGGGATGGTGATCCTGTGTTGATGGCTGATTCCTTAAGGGTGTGGGGGAACCTGGTACAGATCCACCCTTCCTTTTCTTCTGAACCAGGGTCCAAATCCTGGATGGTGGGGGTAGAGGAGGCACTACTTTCCAATCTGGAATATTAGGCACAGGAATGTTCAGGGCTTCAGAAAAGGGATGAAAATCAGCAAATGAAAAGAGGGTAGTTACCGCCCTGGTGGCGCACTGATAGGGCAAATGGATAATCCCATCTGTAGGTCATCTGATGTCATGAAGGAGGGCCAGCAAGGGCTGTAAGTAATGTCTCTATTGTAGAATTATCCAGTAGAGGTCTGGGTACAGCTGGAGGGCCCGTCAAATTCAAAGTTTTGGAGAATCCTCGCTTTTGTCATGATGGCTTCTTTAAGTCCAGAGGATGAGCAGCCATGCCCTGAGGCTTTAGGTCCCTATGAGCCCTATCCAGCTTAATTGTATGTGTGGAAGGCTTCCCCAGGATTATGTTGAATATGACTTCTAGAGTAGCAAAGAGATCTTGAGGCTTAGTAGCCTCAGGCTAAAGCGCGGAGTGTTGGGGGGAAAATGCCATACTTGGGGGTATGGCAGTTTTTTGTCAATCCGCCACAGAAGGTAAACATGGCCATTTGCTGAATCTGTGGTCAGAAGGTACAGCGTGGCCAGGGTGCCAATGTTGGCACCACGGCCCTGTGTCACCATAAAGTGGCCTGGGAGAACCATGGCTCCAATTTAGTGGTCCAGCCTACCGCTGCATCACCCAGTGGCCTGCACCCTTTTTTGCCTGTCCTTCCCATCACCTACTGGTCCTGATGCTCCTGCTCCTTGTCCTTCTACTCCTCGTCACTCATTTCGTCAGCAATCGATCACCGAATCGATTGCCAAGAGACAACAGTAAGCGTTCACTCATCCAACGATGCAGAAGCTGAACGTGCTTCTGGCCAAGTTTCTGGTGCTGCAGTCCCTCCCTTTCCAAGTGGTAGACTCTGCACCTTTCAGAGAACTAATGGCTTGTGCCAAGCCAAGGTGGAGAGTCCCAAGCCGTCATTTCTTTGCGAAAAAGGCAATACCAGCCATGCACACATATGTTGAACAGAAAGTGGGCCAGACCTTGAGCCTGTCGATGTCCGCCAAAGTGCACAGCAGCGCCGATGTGTAGAGCTGTAACTACGGTTAAGGACAATATATGTCCTTTATGGCCCACTGGGTAACTAAATGTGGTTCCTGCCCAGCCACACCAGCAACTTGGCCAGGTGACGCCACTGCCACCTCTACGTTCTCATGTTGTGAGTCCTGCGACAGTGTCCGCCTCTGCCTCCTCATCCTTCACCTTGTCATCAGCTTCCACTGCAGGGAAAAATCACAGTCCTCCTCCAGGATACCACATGTGCAGGGCATGGCAGTGTCATGCTGCTCTGCACCTAGTTTGCCTGGGCGAACTGAGTCACACAGTGGAGGAACTGCTCCGCATCCTTCATCACAAAATCGAATCCTGGCTTTCTCAACAACTCAAAATCGGAACCATGGTCACTGACAACGTGAAGAACATGGTGTCTGCGCTGCGTCAAGGAGGGCTGAGCCATGTGTCCTGCATGGCGCACATGTTTGATCTGATTGTAAAGCGGTTCCTGAAGTCTTCCACCCATCTGCAAGATATCCTGAAAATGACCAGGAAACTGTGCATGCACTTCAGCCACTCTTGGGGGGGAGGGTGGGGGGTAATACTAATAAGGGGGTAGATAGTGTAGATAGAGAGTGGTTCATAGTCGGGGAGAGTGGGGGGTTAGTGGGAGTTGGGATTAGTGAGGAATTTAGGGAGAATATTGGGCAAAACTTCAACCAAAGTAACCCAAAAACCCTGGATATTCACTTCACAGGTAATAATAATTTAAAAAGGGGGGTAAAAAATATACATAGACCTCTTAAGTGTATGTACACTAATGCCAGAAGCCTGACTAATAAAATTGGTGAACTGGAATTAGTGATGTGTGAGGAGGACTATGACATAGTGGGAATAACTGAGACATGGCTGGATGATACCTATGACTGGGCAGTTAACGTACAGGGTTACAGTCTTTTTAGAAAGGATCGCCAAAACCGGAGAGGGGGAGGGGTCTGCCTTTATGTAAAGTCCTGTCTAAAGCCCACACTGCGGGAAGATATAAGTGAGGGACATGAAGATGTGGAGTCACTGTGGGTAGAAATAAATGGAGCCAAAAACAATAATAAAATACTAATAGGAGTTTATTATAAACCCCCTAGTATAACAGAGCCCATAGAAAATCTACTTCTAAACGAAATAGACAAGGTGGCAAATCATAATGAGGTCGTTATTATGGGGGATTTCAACTACCCAGATATAGACTGGAAAACTGAAACCTGTATATCTCATAAAGGAAACAGGTTCTTGGAAATAACCAAAGACAATTACCTTTCCCAACTGGTTCAGGACCCGACTAGAGGGATGGTCATACTGGACTTAGTATTAACCAATAGAGCTGACAGAACAACAGATGTGCAGGTCGGGGGACTCCTAGGAAATAGTGACCATAATATAATAACCTTCCAATTGTCATTCAAAAGAGCGTTTCTTCAGGGAGGAACAAAAATACCTAACTTCAAAAAAGCTAAATTTAGCCAACTAAGAGAGGCCATAGGCCTAACTAACTGGGACAAAGTCCTCAAAAATAAAAATACAGCCACAAAATGGGATATTTTTAAAAGCATCCTAATATCTAATTGTGAGAGGTACATACCTTATGGGAATAAAAGGTTAAGGAACAAGAAAAAACCAATGTGGATAAACAGAACTGTAAAGAAAGCAATAAATGACAAACAGAAAGCATTTAAATCACTAAAACAGGAGGGGAGCGAGGAAGCATTGAAAAACTACAAGGAAAAAAATAGAATATGTAAAAGACAAATAAAAACAGCCAAACTAGAGACCGAGAGATTAATCGCCAAAGAGAGTAAAACTAACCCTAAAATGTTCTTTAATTATATAAATGGTAAAAAGTATAAACCTGAAGGTGTCGGCCCCTTACAGAGTAATGAGGGGGGAGTTGCAGAGAGCGATGAGGAGAAAGCAAAGCTACTAAATATCTTTTTCTCCACTGTATTCACTGAGGAAAATAAACTGTCAGATGAAATGCAGAATATAAAAGTAAATTCCCCATTAAAAGTGCCCTGTCTGACCCAGGAAGAAGTAGAGCTGCGTCTTAAAAAGATTAAAATAGACAAATCGCCAGGACCGGATGGCATACACCCCCGTATCCTAAGAGAATTAAGTAATGTCATCACCAGACCCTTATTTCTGATATTTAAGGACTCTATACTGACAGGGAGTGTTCCACAGGATTGGCGCATAGCAAATGTGGTGCCAATATTCAAAAAGGGTCCAAAAACAGAGCCCGGGAACTATAGGCCGGTAAGTTTAACATCTGTCGTGGGTAAACTGTTTGAGGGTTTTCTAAGAGATGCTATCTTGGAGTACCTCAATGAAAATAAGCAAATTACTCCATATCAGCATGGCTTCATGAGGGATCGGTCATGTCAAACCAATTTAATCAGTTTCTATGAGGAGGTAAGTTCTAGACTGGACCGCAGCGAATCAATGGATGTCGTATATCTGGACTTCTCCAAAGCATTTGACACTGTACCACATAAAAGGTTAGTATATAAGATGAGAATGCTTGGCCTGGGAGAAAATGTCTGTATGTGGGTAAGTAACTGGCTCAGTGATAGAAAACAGAGGGTGGTTATTAATGGTACATACTCAGATTGGGTCACTGTAACTAGTGGGGTACCACAGGGGTCAGTATTGGGCCCTATTCTCTTCAATATATTTATTAATGATCTTGTAGAAGGCTTGCACAGTAAAATATCAATTTTTGCAGATGACACTAAACTGTGTAAAGTAATTAACACAGAAGAGGACAGTACACTGCTACAGATGGATCTGGATAGACTGGAGGCTTGGGCAGAGAAGTGGCAGATGAGGTTTAACACTGACAAATGTAAAGTTATGCATATGGGAAGGAATAATGCAAGTCACCAGTACATACTAAATGGTAAAATATTGGGTAACTCTGACATAGAAAAGGACCTAGGAATTTTAGTGAACAGAAATCTAAGCTGCAGAAACCAGTGTCAGACAGGTGCTGCCAAGGCCAATAAGATAATGGGCTGCATCAAAAGAGGCATAGATGCCCGTGATGAGAACATAGTCCTGCCACTTTACAAATCACTAGTCAGACCACACATGGAGTACTGTGTACAGTTCTGGGCTCCTGTGAACAAGGCAGACATAGCAGAGCTGGAGATGGTTCAGAGGAGGGCAACTAAAGTAATAACTGGAATGGGTGGACTACAGTACCCAGAAAGATTATCAAATTTAGGTTTATTCACTTTAGAAAAAAGACGACTGAGGGGAGATCTAATAACTATGTATAAATATATCAGAGGTCAGTACAGAGATCTCTCCCACGATCTATTTATCCCCAGGACTGTGACTGTGACGAGGGGCCATCCTCTGCGTCTGGAGGAAAGAAGGTTTGTACACAAACATAGAAGAGGATTCTTTACGGTAAGAGCAGTGAGACTATGGAACTCTCTGCCTGAGGAGGTGGTGATGGTAAGTTCACTAAAAGAGTTCAAGAGGGGCCTGGATGTATTTTTGGAGGGTAATAATATTACAGGTTATAGTTACTAGAGAGGGGTCCTTGATCCAGGGAGTAATTCTGATTGCCTGATTGGAGTCGGGAAGGAATTTTTTTCCCTAAAGTGGGGAAAACTGGCTTTTACCTCACAGGGTTTTTTTGCCTTCCTCTGGATCAACTTGTAGGAAAACAGGTCGAACTGGATGGACAGATGTCTTTTTTCGTCCTTATAAACTATGTTACTATGTTACTATGTTACACTGCAAAGCACACCCTCCTTGAACTGCAAAGACAGAATGGCGTTCCCCAACATCGGCTGATATGTTAAGTTTCCACCCGTTGGAACTCCACCCTCCATATGTTTGACCGACTATATGAACAGAGAAAGGCTATAAATAATTTATTGATGATACAGGTGGACAGAGGTACTCCCCTGTGTAACTTTGATTTTAGCCAGTGGCAGCTCATGCGTGATACAGTTTGCTCGTGCTGAGGAGGCCACTTTATTTGTCAGTTGCCATGGACCATGGGATGAACAACGTCATTCCACTGCTTCATGTCCTGGAACAGATGCTGCTAAATATGGCTGGATAGGAGACCTGGCGCCTATATCTCACGGCCACATGAGCCCTGTGGGGGCTGAACTGGAGGAGGAGGAGGAGGACAGTCAAGCACAATAAATGCATAGAGAAATGGGTGGTTTTCTACACAGGTGACAGGAGAGGAGGCGCAGGAGCAGCCGGAGGGGCTACAGGGGGATGAAGAAGATGAGGCAGATGACCCAGACACACCGTGGTCGTATGCAGTGAATATGTAGGCAAGGAGTCCCTCCTTGTCACTTGCACAAATGGCCGGATGCATGCCCAGTTGCTTGCGTAGTGACAGCCGAATTGTCCCCATTCGGCAGAGGGATGACTACTGGCTCTCCACCATGTTAGACCCTCGCTACCGGTCCAAGATGGGGGCCTTTTTTCCACCCGGTGAGAGGCAGGACAAACTGAACTCACCACTCACTGGGCCACTCTGTGGTCTCCTCATACTGCTGCCTACTCAACACTCTGTGGTCTCCTAATGCTGCTGCCACATCACCACTCTGTCACTGGACCATAGTGTGGTCTCCTCACGCTGCTGCCAACTCAACACTCTGTGGTATCCTCATGCTGCTGCCACCTCCCTACTCTGTCATTGGGCCACTCTGTGGTCTCCTCATGCTTCTGTCCACTTAACACTCTGTGGTCTCCTCATGCTGCTGCCACCTCACCACTCTGTGGTCTCCTCATGCTGCTGCCACCTCACCACTCTGTGGTCTCCTCATGCTGCTGCCAACTCAACACTCTGTGGTCTCCTCATTCTGCTGCCAACTCTCCACTCTGTCACTGGGCCACTTTGTGGTCTCCTCATGCTGCTGCCACCTCACTGCTCTGTGGTATCTTCATGCTGCTGCCACCTCCCTACTCTGTCATTGGGCCACTCTGTGGTCTCCTCATGCTGCTGAAAACTCACCACTCTGTCACTGGGCTACTCTGTGGTCTCATACTGCTGCCAGCTCAACACTCTGTGGTCTTAATGCTGCTGCTGACTCAACACTCTGTCACTGGGCCACTGTATTGTCTCCTCATGCTGCTGCCACCTCACTACTGTGTCACTGGGCCACTCTGTGCACTTCTCATGCTGTTCCCACCCTACTCACTCCATGATGGGTGGAAACTATTTTGCCTTTTTGACCTGGTTTACATCACCATTTATTTGACCCTTCTTCTGATCTGTCAGAAGGAAGGAAAAATGAGACACACAACGGATCCTGTCTATGTAGCAGCTGTAAGGCCTGTATGACATGGTCCCTATTTTGAATCAGAATTGCCTTATGATTTGGAAGCCAAGAGCAGGAGTGGGTACAAAACACAGAAGACATGCAAATATTCAATTCAGTGTCATCTCTGTTATGGATCCACTCTTGTTTTTTTTTTTTTTTTGGCTTTAGCAATACAGATGGATTACTGACCAAATGCTGACCGAGTGAAGGTGGATGCTCAACAGACAGGATCCGTTTTTTGGGGGTTATTCTGACGGATCAGAGGAAGGGCAAAATAATCAGTGACATCAACACAAACTTCCTGCTGACACCCTCTTCACTCTGTTGGGGGGGGGCTCTACTTGTATCAGCGGTTAATAGAAAAGGTTCTGTAGAAATCTATGTGAAATCAGCTGATGACGGTGTAAAAGGAGTGTACTCTTTCACGCTAAAGTAGGATCTTGGGCCTCTACACGGTTCTTCATACCTGGCACTAACATTGACCTGTTCACACTTGAGTTACAGTATTTGGTCAGTTTCCGCCCCATAACTGCCCAAATAAGTGAAGTGTGAAGTGATTATAGGAACTATGCCTGTCATCTTCATGTCATACTGACTCACAGTATTGTTTCACTAACAGAGCAGACTCCCTAAGCATGTTTCTGCAAGGCACAGTGTTCTACACCACTATAAAGGCTATCTGCAGCCAGGAAATAGCTGTTTTTTAACGTGATTAATCACAAATAAATTTGGATCGAATCAAACCTTTTTTGAAAATTTGGCGAACTGACCGAATCGAATTTTTCTATCTCTAGTTAAGATGAAAAAATTCTCAGAGAGTTTCCAAAATACTGGCTACTATGGAGGGATAAGTAAGAAGAGATCCATTCAATCTCCAAGTAAAAGGACATGTAGCTGGAGTGTCCAGGATAATCTCTTGCACAACCAAGTGATGATTTCCAATTATTTAAAGGGAACCTATAATGGATAAAATACTATTTAATTTACTGGCAATATTTGTAGACCATGAGACGCTGTTTTAATGTGAATTTGAAGATTTGAAAATAAATAGGAGTATGCAGACTAAGTGACAAAATATTTACTAAGTGGGATTAAATATATATGTAAGACAAAACAGACAAATCGCATACAAATCACGGTCTGCAACACAATGGGAGACTTTCCATCTCCATGCTACCCTCGCAACACCTGGCTGACAACCCATGGTAATACAAGAGACATATAGTGACCTACAACATGCTGCCTTGATGACATTTTCATTAGCGCTAAGTTCTTTGTCATTGTGCACAAAGATTTATACGTCTTAGCCCCTCCTCCTAAGGATGTCCAGTGTGCAGTACCCACGCACAGCACAATGGGGGGGTTTGTATAGGTTATCTAACTAGACCTAACTCACTACATTACAAGGTATATAAAATGTCATATAATAAGTAAAGGGAAATTGACCAATTAGTACTTAATTAAGCATGTCAGGTGCCAATTATTTCTTGTAAAATACCCTTACAACACAGAAGCTTAGCAGACTGATATGTAGTTTTGTGGATTAAATTTATTATGACTGACTTCATTAGAATCAGTGCCTCACTAAATGTTTGGCAGCTTCCCAGGGAAGGCTGTCAATCACTGATTTGAACTACCCACAGAACTCCAAAGCATAGAATGAGTAGGAATTTCAATTCAATTTCAATTAGTTATACTAAATTATACTAAATGTTTTCCAACAAAAACTGTAATCTACTAAGCATCTCTTAATAACATGATAATGGTTACATTACATTATTACATCAGCATGTACAACATGACTGGTTCTCCTTAAATTATTTATGTTAAAGATTTTTTCCCACACATTTTATTTTTAATTTTGTTTTCTTTCTAATTCCAAAACCAGTGATCTTTTCACTAGATAAGCAAGGTGGTCATATGTCTTATTTCAACCATACCGATTTCTGTGTTTTAGTCACAATGCCTATGCCCAAGTTCTATGAATATAGTATTCTTAACACTTGTATATAATTTCTGTGTCTAAAACCAATTGATAATAACATACACAATTTTATGTTAATAGATGTATTGTGGGCTTCATTAGTAAGGAAAGAGAACGTGCACTGCTGAAAGAGAAGCAGCCAGGAACATTTTTATTGAGGTTCAGTGAAAGCAGCAAAGAAGGAGCCATCACCTTTACCTGGGTAGAAATATTACAAAATGGTAAGAAAAACTCTTTGCAAATGTATTATTTAGATTTATATCTACAATATGAATATATATATATATATATATATATATATATATATATATATATATATATACACATACATACACAGTATATATATATACATACACAGTATATATGTGTGTATACATATACATACAGTATATACTGTATCTCTTTTAAAGGGGGGGTTGTCTGGGTTCAGAACTGAACCTGGACATAACCCCTTCTTCACCCCTCCAGCCCTTCTGAGTGGAGCATCGGAGCTTTTCATGCAGGGCAAGGGCTTTTTCTTCATATCCGGTGACGTACCGGTCTTTCTCACAGTATGCCAGGCAGAGTTTTTCACCTAGCAATGAGCCTGGTGACAACACTGGCACTAATGGGCGGTCTTTAGCGCTGGCCTGGCCCTTAAAACAGCCTAGAGCAGTGGTAAAGACAGCCCATTAGTGCTGGTGATGTCACCAGGAACACTGCTAAGTGGAAGCCTCTGCCTAGCAGTCTAAAAATGTAAACAAACAGCCACTCAGAGGGGCTGGAGGGGGGAAGAACCGGTTACTTCCGGGTTCAACTCTGAACCCGGATAACCCCTTTAAGGGTTTCAGATTACTCTAAATACTCAAGAGCAGCCATTTTGATGATTGAATTGCAGAGATGAAATTCAGGAAAATCAATGTCTTATATGAAGAAAACTACCTTATTATAATAAACTATAATTATTAACATAGTGACATAATTTGTAAGGCTCAAACAGATATGCATCCATCCATTTTAGTCTGTTATCCTTCAAAGACGATTCAGAGTAAGAGGTCCCAATGAGGTAGAAGCCAAATTTCCTTATCTTAACACCCCTTTATAAAGCCTGAACATCAGGCAGATTATTGTTAACAAGTGTTCGTAAAAGGGCTTGTTAGCAATAATCTGCCATTGTAAAGGTTCTGCCAATTACTCGATAAAAACATTTATTCATAGGGTAATAGGTTCATTAACACAAACACCTAAATCTTGCAGGCACCAATGCTGTCTAAACAGTACTATGCTGTTAATGAGGACGATGGCATTCCTTCCCCGTCTGCAGCAGTGTTAAAGGGACCAAATACCCTCCTGAATTCAAATCTGGCAATCAAATAAGGGCTCATGTACATGACCATTGTTATTTTGCGGTCTTCAAATTGCGGTGCACATATTGTAGAACATAATGACTGGCCTATAATAGAACCGTCCTATCCTTGTCTGTAATGCCGACAGGGTTTTATTTGCCTTTCTCTGGATCAACTTGTAGGATAACAGGCCGAACTGGATGGACAGATGTCTTTTTTCGGCCTTATAAACTATGTTACTATAAACTATGTTACTATGTTAAATGCACCCAGGCCCTTTTTGAACTCTTTTTAGTGAGTTCACCATACGACCACCTTTGCATTTATTTTATGGTCAGATCTAGAAGATTTAGAATCTTAGTGTAAAAATTACAGGAAAAGAAAAACAAAGGGGGAGATTTATCAAACTGGTGTAAAACAGCTTTCCAGAAGAGCTGTCAAAAATGAAAGGTGAAATCTGATTGGTTGCTATGGGCAACTAAGCCAGTTCTATTTTACACCAGTTTGATAGATGACCCCCAAAGACCTGCGGTGAAATTACTGAGAAAATGGAATGCACATGGCCAGTCCTATGATAGAAATGCCTATTCTTGTCCGCAATTGCAGACAAGAATAGGACGTGCTCTATCTTTTCTGCAGGGCTGCAGAATGAAAGTATGGATGCAGGCAGCATCTTTTGCTGCCCCATTGAAGTTAATGGATCCACATCCATTGCACAAAATTGGAGACGTGGACACATAAATACGGTTGTCATAATGAGCCCTTAATATTATCTTTACTTTGTGCAAACTATCCAGCTTTCAGAAAATGGTGATGCAATTTTATTCTTTCCAAAAATGCATTTATTCTGTAAATTGAAAAAAATATAGAATAATAACATGACCTATCACATCAGGTTAACGTTGTAATAAAAATAACATAAACTCAGTGCCAAAACTGACATTTTTTTGTTACCTTGCCTCATAAAAAGTATAGTATTAGGCGTTCAAAAAGTGCTACGTACCCCAAAATAGTACCAATGAAAACATCATCCTGTAACAAACAAACCCCCAACCATACCATTACCAGAAAAATTTAAAAAAATATCGCTTTCAGAAACATGATTTTTTTTTTCAAAAATGTGTTTATTGTGCAAAACTGAAAAAAAGACATTCAGCATTGTCGCATCTGTAAAGACTGGCTTTATAAAAATATTGTAGAAGGGAAGAAAAATTGATCATCGGTGCAGCGCTGTCTCAGAAAATTCTGAAAACATCAGTCTTGAGTATAAAGGCAGTGGTTTTTTATTTGTCAACACGTTTCGGGGGCTTTGTACCCCCTTTGTCAGGGACAGCGTCGCACCAATGATCCATTTTTCTTCCCTTCTACTGTAATCACCGGCACCCCAGCAGTCAAGTCTGGCGTGGACACGAGGATCGAGGCTGCAGTCAAAGGAAAACTATCGCAATACCCGCACTGCTGGTCGGTCATAATAACCAGCAAAGCTGAATACAGTAGTTGTGACTTAACACAACATATAGGGGTAAGCGCTTTTTACCATTTTAACCCTTTTAGTGTACACTACATATGTAGCGCTGTTTTTTTCTTCTCTCTTTTATTTATAAAAATATTACATGATATATCCCGTCAGTTTGCCGATGTAATAAATAAGTAAAAAAAATGGTGCCAGAACAAACATTTTGGTCTCTTCACCTTCCAAAAAGCATATTAAAAAAGTCATATGCAATCCATAAACCAAGCAACATGCACCCTTAAACCAATACATCAAAATCTGCACTGCAAAAGCCAATGTTGGTCTTTCCCTCCTGAACCATTCAGCATACCCAAACAGAAGTTTACATCAACATTTATGGTATTTCTGTACCCAGTAGAACCTAGCTAACAATTTAAAGTGTATACCTTTGGTGGCACCAGCTGGGCACAGCATGTTGTGCACTTATAGGCATATATGTGGAAAACTTGAAATTTTCATTTTGCATTGTCCCCTGGTCATTAATTTCCTCTGTGGGGTCAAAATGCACACTCCACCGGTTGTAGTAGCTATCCAGCCACAAGTAGTAGTAGTTGTAGTAGTAGGCTGCAGTTGTCCCTGCTGGCCCCAGAAAGACACAACATTATTGTTGAGGAGAAAGAGGATGAGATTGTGGATTGGATGGCTCAGTCCTCCTCTCAGTGACAGCAGGATGACATGAAGGTGACTTTGGAGTCTGACACCTTTCCATGGAGCCAGGGGTCACAGCATTCCTCCTGCAGCCCCAGGGAAGGCTTTCAGTGGAGCCTTCTCAGTCTTCACTGCTCCTTCCTGGTGTGGCGCCTTCCTTTTTCCTAAGAAGTGGCAAAAAGCCCCCACCACACCCTGTGGCAGATACTGTAGTCAAGAGAGTCTCCCTGTTGCCGACTTATGTGAGAGTCGTCACTGTTTGAGCGGCCCGGAGGAAGAGACTGGGGACCCTATGCATAGCTGTGTTGATGGTGGTGGTAATAGTGGCACCTGTGTCCACAGCATTGGTTATGGGGGGCAGTGACAGTGGCAGTCGGGGAAAACACAGAGTATGGGAGGGGGCCCAGGAGCCCACCATGATATATCACAGTCTGATAAAAGCAGCAGGGAGGATGAGGACTCCAATGGCGATTTTGTGCTGGATAGGACCAGGGAGCCAAATTGGGATGCTGAGAAGGCAACATCAGTGGAGAAGGGTGGTGGTGACAGCAATAAAGAGCAGAGGCAACATACCTCCCAAAGAATAGCCAGGGCTTTGTCTCCCTCGAGATCTGATGATGCCACTGACAATGTGGGTGATTTAGGCCCACAACGTGCCAGAGATAAGCCCAGCTTGGCTGCCTGTAGCTCTGTGCGAGCAACTCTTGTATGGTGCTTTTTCTCCACAAGGCGGGCACACAAAACCATAGCGCTTTGCAAGATCTGCAGGATTAAAATAAGATGTGGCTGTTTAAACACACTTCTAGTTACCAGAAGTCTATTGCACCACATGAGGTGGCATCACCGAATCCTTTGGGAAAATACAACTGGCCAGCATTCCAAATCAGGGCAAGTCTGTCCTTATTCTCCTGGTCCTCTTTGTGGCAGCCACCCGCATCCCCAAGCAATACGTAATCTTTGTTATCATCATCATCATATTCTTCTTCTCCTGCTAAGACTCCTCCTTGTCCTCGGCTCAATTATGAGACATTTATAACAGCTTATATGCAGCTTACCAGAGATTACAGCGAGCAGATGTCACCAGCGTGTCTGAAAGGGAGGTCCCTCTCTGCACCCCCCCCCCCCACTGCAGAGTTAACCCCCTCCCTCCGCCACCAACAGCAGAAGCCACAGCAGCAGTAGCAGCATCCAATTCAGTATCCTCTACATGATGGAGCTGTTTTTCCACATGCCACGCTGAGCCCCAGATTCAGGCCTTTCTGCAGTCTTGCCAGTCTCAGGCCTATACTTTGTCTCCTGACCCCATAAATTTCTGGGCAGGCAGATTGCCCAGCCTCCAGTGTCATCTCGGAGAGGGTTTTTCAGCGCCGCAGGTGACGTGGTGATACCCAAATGGACCAAGTTGTCCTCTGGCAGGGTCCAAAACATACAAAGAAAAAAAGGGTAATTTCAGTCAGCACATCCCAGTGCGCAGGTGCACGTTGCTATGGCTAAATGCACAAGGAAAGGAAAATACATACAATGCAACGGCACACTGCCAACCAGATAAAGCACAAAATGCCATAGTGATATGAGGTATTCTGAGGCTAATGCTATGCTTGTTTAGTAAATTAGAGATTCTTGGCAAATATATTTTGTACAAAATTATCTGAGCCCATCCACCAAATCGTCAAGGTGATCTCTGTAGGACGGGAACCTAACACTATTTCCTACCTGTTATGTGCCAACCTTGGCTTCTGTATAATCAGGGGGTGTTGGTCCACAAGAATGCTGGATCCCCTGTGCCTTTTGCCATTTCTGGTGCTTCAAAGGCCTCCACTCATTCAGGGATGCAGGTACCAACATGCATGCCGAGTCCACTCGGCTTTATAGTTACTCTAATTAAAATCAGCCTATGGGGCAGATGGGCTAGTCAGGAGTGCATGACCAAATGGAGTAGCCACACCTCCAGTACAAACTTACAAAGAAAAAAAGGGGAATTTCAGTCAGCACATCCCAGTGTGCAGGTGCACGTTGCTATGGCTAAATGCACAAGGAAAGGAAAATACATACAATGCAACGTCACACTGCCAACCAGATAAAACACAAAATGCCATAGTGATATGAGGTATTCTGAAGCTAATGCTATGCTTGTTTAGTAAATTAGAAATTATTGGCAAATATATTTTGTACAAAATTATCTGAGCCCATCCACCAAATTGTCGAGGTGATCTCTGTAGGACGGGAACCTAACACTACTTCCTACCTGTTATGTGCCAACCTTGGCTTCCGTATAATCAGGGGGTGTTTGAAGCACCAGAAATGGCAAAAGGCAGAGGGGATCCAGCATGCATATGGAACCAACACCCCCTGATTATACGGAAGCCAAGGTTGGCACATAACAGGTAGGAAATAGTGATAGGTTCCCGTCCTACAGAGATCACCTTGACGATTTGGTGGATGGGCTCAGATAATTCTGTACAAAATATATTTGCCGAGAATCTCTAATTTGCTAAACAAGCATAGCATTAGCTTCAGAATACCTCATATCACTATGGCATTTTGTGGTTTATCTGGTTGGCAGTGTGCAGTTGCATTGTATGTAGAGTCCAAAACATGACTTTTGTCAAAATGAACCAAACCTGAATTGGGGAGGAGCAGTGCTGCTGTTCCCAATTAAAAATATAAAATTATAAATAAAGATTATTATTATTATTATTATTATAATAAAAGGGGGGCATTTTTTTAGGCTTGTTCACAGCAAGCCACTTTTTGTTCTGACAATCAATGCTTGTTAGTGGCGTATGAGCAGGCATTCTGACTATGTCAATGCATAATTTTTGGATGCTTGGTCTCCCAAGCCAGTTTTTTATTTATTTATTTTTTGAATCCCATTACTCCATGTGTGTTTAAATATCATCTGCCTCCAATAAGGGACCATTTTTGGAAGCTTTGGAATTCGAAAAAGCCTACTATATGTCCAGGTGTTTTTAAACACGCTGTATGTTATCGCCATCAAGCGCGCATTTACCCATAGCTATGTATGCCAGTTTCACTCAGACATCATTTACTATTTCTGTCATTGTCCTAGGAGGCTAAATGGGATTATATACCAATTTTCAGGGTAATTGGAGCGACTTCGGTTTGGCCCGAATCGAACTTTTTAATCTTCAACCATACTGAATATTGAGTGGTTAGCTTATCTTTACTCTGGTTGTCTTGAAATGCGACATGGCACCTAAAAACCATTCCAGCAAAATCTGCCCTCCAAAAACCTTATGGCACTTCTTCCCATCTGAATTCTACTGTAGGCACATACAGCACTTTGTGAGCACTTGTGTTTCTGTCAACTGCAGATTCAGGGTAATCAATATTGAGGTTTATTTGGCTCTTAACCCTTGCTATGTTACTGGAAAAATGGATTAAAATGGAAAATCTTCAAAAAAAAGTGACATTTTGAAATTTCACTTTTATTTTCCTTTAATTTAGTCAAATAGGTTTTTCCAGGACTTTAACCACCGAACTGTTCTGCCTGAGGGAAATGTACTTAAACTGTTCTGCCCGACCTGAGCTTGGGCAGAAGTAGAAGGGGGAGGGCTTCTGAATGGTAGCAGCTAGAAGCACGGAACTGATCTTGTTTGAAAGCTGGCATTAAAGCAAGACTGCATTAGTCCAAGCAACAGAGGAGATATCACTGTTAGAAACTGAGCCGGGTATAATCGTGGGTAAAACCTGCTTTTACTTTAACTTTCAGTAGGGTTCACAGTATCCTGATTTCTAAAAGTATCCTGATTTCTAAAAGTGATATCTTCCCATGTAGTGAATCTGGCATTCTGCCATAGTTTGGAAGGTTAGAATGCCAGTTTTCAAAGAATACAGAGCCCCTATGTCTAGCTGGCACCAAACCAGAGATAAACCAGCTGCCCTCCTTCCCCTTGAGTCTGGAGAAGGAGCAGCTGCAGAGCTGAAAGGCGGCAGGAGGAAAGGACAAATAGTAAAAAAATATATAGAAATGTGGCATTATCATAAATGTACGTACCCACATTATAAAATGATGTTAGTTATATCACACAGTGAATGCCTTAAATAAATTTCACAAAATAATGTAAAAATTGCCGTTTTTTTAATCTTTCCCCCTAAAAATAAAATAATAAAAGTTATTTAATACACTATATATACCCCCCCAAAATGGTTTCTAAAAACCTACAACTAATCCCACAAAATAATTAAAAACAAAATAATAAAAAAAAAAATAAAAGTTATGACTGCTGGGACACAAAGGGGGGAAATATTATTGGTCCTTAAGGCTAAAATTAAATGTCACTAAGGTGTTAAAAATGCAATAGTACTGCAGACATACATTAAAAATCTACAATAAAAAAGTGACATTTTTGGGAGGGTTTTTCCAATTTTAACATGATATTCAGGATAGGTCATCATTATCTGATCAGTGGGGGTCTGACACCAGGAACACCCGCCGATCTGCTGTTAGAGAGGACTCCCAGCCTTCTCCATGCTTACCAAGTACAGTGCCGTGCATTCTATAGAGGCTGTGCTTGGTTTTGCTCTCTGCTCCATTCACATGTAGGCCATGTGACTTATGTGTCACTGGCCTAAAAAAAGCTGAAAAAAGGCTGTAGCACTATGTCAAGCGCCACTGCTTCTCAAACAGCTGATCAGGGGGTCGGGGGAGTACTGGGTGTCGGATCCCCACTGATCATATACCACCGATTCAGTAGAACTACAGACTAAGCTCCATTTGTGGTTATCCAGTTATGGCCCCCTGCAGGAACTTCAGCTCTGATACCTCTTCATAGAGACCCAGCGCAAAATATACATGAATATACCGCTCCTCTGATTGCCACATGGGGGAGCTGTTCCAGACCCAGAAGCGTTTGCTTCCATTTTTTCAGCATTTAGATGCTGTGGTCACGTTTGACCATGGCATCTTAACTACAAGGGGAGATATCACTCATAGAAATCTGTGAATGAAGCTGAAAATGAAAGTATAAGCAGATTTTACTCACAATTATTCCTAACTCAATTTCTAACAGTTATTTCTCCTCTGTTGCTTGGACTAGAGATCACATTCTGGTCTTGAATTAAAGCCTTGGCTCTTTCAAACAAGCCAAGCTGCATGTTTCTAGCTGGTACCATTCAGGAGATATCATCCTATAAAGCAGACCCTCCCCCCCCTCCACTTTCTGCCACAGCCAGCACCAGGCACTCAGGGTAAGCTCCTCCCCCCAGTGCTGACCCGTCTCCTGTTATGAGATAGAGAAGACATCCTGCACATGGTTACAGCTTGAGAAGACAGCAGCTGAATAGGAAAGTAGCATGCATCTGTGGGGGTTATTAGCAGGTAAAACTGAGAATGATCAAATTTTAAAGCACAAAAGCACTTATACAGCAGGGTGTACTATACCATTAGGGGATAAAAAATGAAACGGCAGTTACACTTTAATGTTTGTGTGTGTTGTTTAAAGATATCGATAGTATGCCCCATAACAGTGACCTTTACAACTCCCCGCCACCTTAACAGTGACCTCCAGAGCCCCCCACCCCTTAACTTTGACCTTCACAGCAGCCTACCCCTTTAACAGTGAGTTCCACAGCACCCCACCCCCAAACACTGACCTCCATAGAAGACCGTCCCCTTAACTGTGACCTCGACCGTTCCCTGCCACCTTAACAGAGACCTCCCCAGCACCCGCCCTTTTAACAGTGACTGCCACAGTAACCCGCTCCCTTAACAGTGATCTCCACAGTACCCCGCTCTCTTACCAGTGGTCTCACAGTACCCTGCTGCCTTAACAGTGACTTCCAGAGCAGCTGCCCCTTTAATAGTGACCTTCACAGTGACTGTCCCTTTAACAGTGACCGCCACAGAAGTCTGCTCCCTTAACAAAAACATCCACAGCGAATGCCCCTTTATTAGTGACCTCCGCAGTACCCCTTCTCCTTAACAGTAATTTCCACAATAACCTACCTCCTTAACAGTGACCTCCACAATACCCTGTCCCCTTAATAGTGATCTCTACAGCACCCTGCCCCTTAACACTGACCTCCATAGAGGACATACAGTCCCCTTAACTGTGACCTGCACAGCAGCCTACCCCCTTAACAATGACCTCCACAGCACTCTGCTACCTTAACAGTGTCATCCACAGCACCCTGTCCCTTTAAATAGAACCTGTTACCTCAAAACCACATATAAAACTGCCAGCATTACCTTATAATAGCCCCCAGTCTGTTCCTAATCATGTTTTTTATGTTGTAGTCTGTGGTTCAATAGAAAACAATATTTTAAGCGCCATCAGCGCTATCTTTCAGGTCAGCTTCAAGTCAAGGGGGCAGTAGCTTCCTTGCTTGAATTAAGGTAAGCACGCCCCCCTAACCGTCCCCTCTCATTTGATTGACAGGCTGCAGTGCGTCTCGGATCGCCGAATTCTCGCGCATGTGCAGTGCACTCTTTGGTAAAGCGCTCTCTCATCTCCAGTTGCTGCTGCTCGCCGGGTTTCAGGAAGCTAAAAGAATGGCGAGCACACCCTCTCGCACTGGCCGGCGCATGCGCAGTGCGCCGCTGAAAAGCGGCAAGCATCGGCAGCTGGAGATGGGAGCGGGATGGGAGATGGGAGCTGGAGATGTAGTGACCTCTACAGTGCCTGCCCCTTTAACAGTGACCTCTACAGCGGCCCGCCCCTTTAACTGTGACCTCTACAGCGGCCAGCCCCTTTAACAGTGACCTCTACAGCGACCTGCCCCTTTAACAGAGACCTCTACAGCGGCCCGCCCCTTTAACAGTGACCTCTACAGTGGCCCGCCCCTTTAACAGTGACCTCTACAGCTGCCCGCCCCTTAAACAGTGACCTCTACAGCTGCCCGCCCCTTAAACAGTGACCTCTACAGCAGCCCACCCCTTTAACAGTGACCTCTACAGCAGCCCGCCCCTTTAACAGTGATCTCTACAGCAGCCTGCGCCTTCAACAGTGACCTCTACAGCAGCCTGCCCCTTTAACAGTGACCTCTACAGCTGCCCACCCCTTTAACAGTGACCTCTACAGCTGCCCACCCTTTTAACAGTGACCTCTACAGAAGCCCGCCCCTTTAGCTGTGACCTCCACAGCAGCTAGAGTGGCCACTGTCTTCACTCCAGAAAGCCAGACCTCACCGGCCATTCCCCCAAACGTGAAACAGCGCCCCCAGTTCCCATGAAGACACATCACTAAACATGAGACCACGCCCCCCCCCTGGCTCCGTGAAGACATGGAGGAGAAGCTGTCTGAGTGTGAGCTACTGAAAGGGTGGACATCCCTGTGTCTGTCCAGGCACTGCGTCGGACGGAGAACAGGTAGCCAGAAAACTGGACTGTCCAGCCTAAAGTCGGACATCTGGTCACCCTAACATCAGCCTGCCCCTAGGGTGGCCAGATGTCTTGTTTTAGGCTGGACGGTCTGGCTTTCAGACTCCCTGTCCTCTGTCATGCGCAGGGCCTGGATGGACATAGCAGCAGCACTCTCAGCAGCAGCACTGTGCAGTCTGAGCAATGAGCTGCAGGGAGAAAGTCACCCTCCCCCCACCCCTGCAACTGACAGAAGATGATTTTTACCAATATTTTTAATCCCGGTCAAATGCAGCATGGAAGGGGCGTGGCCTGACTGAGTCAGGGGCGTGACTTAGTGGGATCTGGGGGTGGTGCTTTTAAGTCCTTCTTTTGACGGTGGCCGGAATTACAGGTCGATGCCATAGTAATTTAGGAGGAAGGTGGGTAGCAGTGGAAGAATACATCTTTTATTACTACTGAACAGTAAATATGTAAAATTTACATTATATGAGGTAATGATTGATGATGAGTTAGTCTAAAACATAAGTTATAGTTATGGTAACCAGGAATACCCATTTACCATTGTCATCCACAGTGCTCTGCCTCTTTAATGCAGACCTACAGCAGTGAACTGGCTAGGTTGTCATAGAAACCTGATGTGTGCCTGTGAGCTTCTATTGGCTGATAAGGGTCATGTGACCAGGCTACTATTGGCTAATGCATTTTTTGGGAATATCTCAGGAACGGTACATCCTGGAGAGTTGAAAACTGTTCTAAAACCTTCCCGGACACCTGATGTACATGTGTGCCAAATTTTGTGATTGTAGCTGCAGCGGTGCGGATTCCTTTAGCGGACATACACACACACACATATACTCAGCTTTATATATTAGATATATATATATATATATATATATACAGTACAGACCAAAAGTTTGGACGCACCTTCTCATTCAGTTTTCTGTATTTTCATGACTATAAAAATTGTAGATTCACATTGAAGGCTAAAACTAAGAATTAACACATTTCGAATTATATACTTAACAAAAAAGTGTGAAACAACTGTAAATACGTCTTATATTCTAGGTTCTTCAAAGTAGCCAACTTTTGCTTTCATTACTGCTTTGCACACTCTTGGCATTCTCTTGATGAGCTTCAAGAGGTAGTCACCTGAAATGGTTTTCACTTCACAGGTGTGCCCTGTCAGAAGTCAGGTGGATACACAGCTGATAGTCCTACTGAATAGACTGTTAGAATTTGTATTATGGCAAGAAAAAAGCAGCTAAGTAAAGAAAAACGAGTGGCTATCATTACTTTAAGAAATAAAGGTCAGTCAGTCCGAAAAATTGGGAAATCTTTGAAAGTGTCCCCAAGTGCAGTCGCAAAAACCATCAAGCGCTACAAAGAAACTGGTTCACATGAGGACCGCCCCAGGAAAGGAAGACCAAGAGTAACCTCTGCTGCGGAGGATAAGTTCATCCGAGTCACCAGCCTCAGAAATCGCAGGTTAACAGCAGCTCAGATTAGAGACCAGGTCAATGCCACACAGAGTTCTAGCAGCAGACACATCTCTACAACAACTGTTAAGAGGAGACTGTGTGCAGCAGGCCTTCATGGTAAAATAGCTGCTAGGAAACCACTGCTAAGGACAGGCAACAAGCAGGAGAGACTTGTTTGGGCTAAAGAACACAAGAAATGGACATTAGACCAGTGGAAATCTGTGCTTTGGTCTGATGAGTCCAAATTTGAGATCTTTGGTTCCAACCACCGTGTCTTTGTGCGATGCAGAAAAGGTGAACAGATGGACTCTACATGCCTGGTTCCCACCGTGAAGCATGGAGGAGGTGTGATGGTGTGGGGGTGCTTTGTTGGTGACACTGTTGGGGATTTATTCAAAATTGAAGGCATACTGAACCAGCATGGCTACCACAGCATCTTGCAGCGGCATGCTATTCCATCCGGTTTGTGTTTAGTTGGACCATCATTTATTTATCAACAGGACAATGACCCCAAACACACCTCCAGGCTGTGTAAGGGCTATTTGACCAAGAAGGAGAGTGATGGGGTGCTACGCCAGATGACCTGGTCTCCACATTCACCAGACCTGAACCCAATCGAGATGGTTTGGGGTGAGCTGGACCGCAGAGTGAAGGCAAAAGGGCCAACAAGTGTTAAGCATCTCTGGGAACTCCTTCAAGACTGTTGGAATACCATTTCAGGTGACTACCTCTTGAAGCTCATCAAGAGAATGCCAAGAGTGTGCAAAGCAGTAATCAAAGCAAAAGGTGGCTACTTTGAAGAACCTAGAATATAAGACATATTTTCAGTTGTTTCACACTTTTTTGTTAAGTATATAATTCCACATGTGTTAATTCATAGTTTTGATGCCTTCAGTGTGAATCTACAATTTTCAGAGTCATGAAAATACAGAAAACTGTTTGAATGAAAAGGTGTGTCCAAACTTTTGGTCTGTACTGTATATGTGTATATATATATATATATATATATATATATATATATATATATATATTTACAGTCCCTGACAGAAGTTCTGTCGCTTATCCATGTTGTGGAAACCAAAGCTTATAACCTGACTTAAAATTCACCCATTGGTTTTAGAAATGACTCATATGAAAGCTGAAACCCTCCCAAATGAGGTTGTTTTTTTTACGAAAATAAATTTGCTTCACTGCTGAAATATTGATCATTTAATGAACACAGAAAGGTCAGATTTTGGCAAGACAAAAGTTTTATCGCCTTGTCATATAATGCACCCAATCCTACTGTAGTTTATACAGCCTCACCTGTGCTCACTAATTGATCGGTTAATTAGTGGGTGTGTATAAAAAGAACTCCAGCACCCCAGCACCTTCACTTGAACTGCAACTTGACCTCTGACAACATGCCAAAAATCCACCCTGCGACCAAAGCCTTGATTATCAAAAGGCTAAAGACCAGATTAACTGCAGAGGTGGCTGGCACCTTTAATGTGTCTCAGCGTCAAGTACAAAGAATTAAATAAAGATTTGAAGAGACTGGAGATGTTTTTGACAAGCCCAGGTCCAGCAGACCCCGCAAAACAACTGCTTAGGAGGAACATTTGTTGGTTCGAAAATCAAAAGCCAGCCCCTCTTCCACTGCAGCAGAGCTCCAACAGGCCTCGTCACCTCAAGTCCCTGTCTCAACTAGAACAGTTTGTAGGATTCTGTCTCGAAATGGCCTCCATGGTCGAATCAATGCCCAAAAGCCAGCACTAAACAAAAGGCAATTAAAAAACCGTGTGGCATTTGCCAAGGCCGACAGCCTGCTAAACGCTGGTGAAGGTGATGAGACCAATCACAGGCAACCTGTGGCCAGCAGGTTGCCTGCTTAAATAGGCCTAATCGATGGGTCACGTGACGTGTCCAGCGTCAAGTGCCCCACCTTTAATATGTTCAAACACCTGTGCACTTACTCATTGTGGTCAGTGCTCAGACCCTCCCCTTGCTCGTTACCTAGGGGATGGGGGAACGCTGGCCACACTGAGGCTGCATACGCGGCCTGGTTCTCCCCGCCCCCTCGTCATCATGGAGACGAGGACATCCCGCATAGACCCGGGAGACCGTCGGCGTTGCAGGGAGGGAACACGCCGACGGCTCCCTGTGACACTAACAGTAAAGAAAAATGGCTGAGTTGTTATGGAAATCTGGTGTAACTGAGTATGTCAAGACTGAAGGACTTGCAAGTTTCTATTGGATAATAAGGTTCATGTGACAGTGTGAATGGCAGTTAGAATGTGAGTGAAGCTGCAAGCTACTATTAAATATTTTCTTGGGAATATCTCAGGAATGGTACATCCTAGAGAGCTGAGACCTAAAACCTTCCCGGGCACCTGATGTACCGATGTGCCAAATTTGGTGCAGATCATTCCAGTCGTTTGACCATGCATAAAGAACACAGAACGAAATTCATTAATATATATATATATATATATATATATATATTTACTAGCAGAAGGACCCAGCTTCGCATGTATATATTTTATCTATTTAATATAATGGTTGTGTGTGTCGTTAAAAGATATCGACAGTATCTTCTATAACAGTGACCTCTACATTACTCCGCCCCCTTAACAGTGACCTCCACAGCATCCCACCCCCTTAACTTTGACCTTTACAACAGCCAACCCCTTTAACAGTGATCTCCACAACACGTCCCCCACCCCCTAACAAAGACCTCCACAGTGGCCCGCCTCCTTAACAGTGACCATCCACAGTGATCTACCCCTTAACAGTGACCTCCACAGCACCTTGCCCTCTTAACTGTGACATCCACAGCGGCCTAACCCCTTAACAGTGACCCCCTCACACCACCCTGCCCCTTTACAGTGCCCTGCCCCCTTAACAGTGACCTCCACAGTACCTTTCCTTTAGCAGTGACCTCCACAGTGCCCTGACCCCTTAACAGTGACTTCCATAGCAGTTACTCCTTTATTAGTGACCTCCACAGTACCCCACTGCCTTAACAGTGACCTCCAATGCGCCCGCCCTTTAACAGTGACCTCCACAGTAGCCACCCCTAAATTAGTGACCTCCACAGTACCTAATCTCCTTAAAGGCTCATGCACACAACCGTATGTATTTTGCGCAAAAAACAGATCTGCAAAAAATATGGATGACATCCATGTGCGTTCTTTATTTTGCGGAACGGAACAGCTTTCCCTTAATAAAACAGTCCTATCCTTGTCCGTAAAACGGACAATAATATGACATGTTCTAATTTTTTTGCGGAACGGATATACGGAAATATGGAAATGGAATGCACACAGAGTAACTTCATTTTTTTTTGCGAACCCATTGAAATGAATGGTTCTGCATATGGTCCGCAAAAAAAAAACGGAATGGACACAGAAAGAAAATACGTATGTGTGCATGAGCCCTTTCCAAAATAACCTACCCCCTTAATGACTCATTCACACATCAGTGCTCGGTAGGGTGGCCACTCAGACCGCCCTCCAAAGACGGACTTAAAAACTTTACCCCTCGGCTCCGCTAAGCCACACCCTGACCATGTTAGGCCACGCCCCCTCCCACTCCGCAGCCAGCGGGAATTTAAAAAATGAAGGTAAAATTGACTTCGTGTCAGCTGCAGTGGTGGGAGGGAGGGTGACTCTCTCCCTGCAGCTCACGTTCAAACAGCACAGTGGTGCAGTCTGAGCGTGAGCTGTTCAAAAGGACATGCGCCGGATGGAGGACAGGGAGTCTGAAAGCCAGGCTCTCCGGCCTAAAACCGGATGTCTGGCAACCCTAGTTTTCGGTCAATGATTTCAATCAGTGATTCTGAGCCAAAACCAAGTGTGACTCTAAACACAGAACAGGTGCAGATCTTTCCCTTATACTTTATCTCTGTGGAGGCTCCAATCCTGGTTTTGGCTCACAATCACTGATGGAAATCACTGACCGAAAACTGACTGCGTAAATGAGGCATAACAGTGACCTCCACAGTGCTCCATTCCCTTAAAATGCAACCTTCATAACACCCCGCCCCCTTAGCAGTAACTTCTACAGTACTCCACCCCTTAACACTGACCTCCATAGCGGACCATCCCCTTAACTGTGACATCTACAGCAACCTCCTCCCTTAACTGTGACCTCCACAGCACTCTATATATATATATATATATATATATATACTAGCAGAAAGACCCGGCTTCGCCTGGGTATATTTCATCTATTTCATTTAATGTTTCTGTGTGTCGTTGCAGAGAGAAAGTCAATGCAGCTGACAGAAGTTGATTTTTACCTTCATTTTTTCAATCCCCATTGGCTGCGGAGTGGGAGGGGGCATGACCTGACCGGGTCGGGGGCGTGGTTTACCGGGACCTTGGGGGGGGGTCCTTTAAGGTCCTTCTTTTCAGGGTGGCCTGAATTATAGGTCAATGCCATGGTAATTTGAGGAAACACAGTGGGTAGCAGTGGAAGAAAACATTGCTTCGCACAGGTATATTTAATCTATTTCATTTAATGTTTGTGTGTGTGTCATTGCAGAGAGAAAGTCTCCTTCCCACCCATTCCTGTAGCTGACATAAGTTGATTTTTACCTTCATTTTTTCAATCCCCATTGGCTGCGGAGTGGGAGAGGGCGTGGCCTGACCGTGGGCGTGGTTTAGCGGGACCTTGCGGGGGGTTGCTTTTAAGTCCTTTTAGTGGAAGAAAACATCTTTTATTACTACTGAACGGTAGTAGTCTAATATTAGTCTATTTCATCTCATGTTTCTGTGTGTTGTTGCAGAGAGAAACTCACCCTCCCACCCCTGCAGCTGACAGAAGTTTATTTTTACCTTCATTTTTTCAATCCCCATTGGCTGCGGAGGGGGAAGGGGGCGTGGCCTGACAGAGTCGGGGTGTGACTTAGTGAAACCTGGAGCAGGTGTTGTAAGTCCTTCTTTTAAGAGTGGTGTGAATCACAGGTCGGTGCCATGGTAATTTATGAGGACACGCAATGGGTAGCAGTGGAAGATTTACTACTGAACGGTCATAGTCTAAAATTAGTCTAAAACATAAGTTATATTTATGGTCACCGGAATACCCCTTTAACAGTATCATCCACAGCGCTCTGCCCCTTTAAAGCATTGAATAGAAATGACTGGATTGTTACTTGAGATCCTGAGCTGGCGGCTAATTACCTGGCTGTGTTGTTATGGAAACCTGCCCTCCCTGTGTGTGTCTGTGCAGAGAATGGCAGTTGGGGTTTAAAACCAATGCTGTCAGGCTAATATTGGCTAATGCAGGTCATATTTTGGGAATATCTCTGGAACGTTATGTCCTAGAGAGATGAGACCTGGTCTAAAACCTTCCTGGGCACCTGAAGTACCTGTGTGCCGAATTTGGTAAAAATCGGTTCAGTAGTTTGGTCACGCATAGAGAACAGACGGACAGACAGACAGACAGACAGAAACTCATTTTTATAATATTAACTAGCAGAAAGACCCGTCTTCGCCTGGGTATATTTCATCTATTTCATTTAATGTTTCTGTGTGTCGTTGCAGAGAGAAAGTCATTCTCCCTCCCATCCCTGCAGCTGACAGATGTTGATTTTTTACCTTCAATTGTTCAATCTCCATTAGCGGCGGAGTGGGAGGGGTTGTGGCCTGACCGAGTTGGGGGTGTGACGTAGCAAGACCTGGGGCGCGGGGTTTTAAGTCCTTCTTTTGATGGTGGCCAGAATTACAGGTCAATGCCATGATAATTTATGAGGACACGCCATGGGTAACAGTGGAAGAAAACATTGCTTTGCACGGGTATATTTAATCTATTTCATTTAATGTTTCTGTATGTTGTTGCAGAAAGAAATCCAACCTCCCTCCCACCCCTGCAGCTGACAGAAGTTTATTTTTACCTTCATTTTTTCAATCCCCATTGGCTGCGGAGTGGGAGGGGGTGTGGCCTGATAGAGTCGGGACGTGGTTTTGAGAGATCTGGGGCGGGGTTTTAAGTCCTTCTTTTGAGGGTGGCATGAATTACAGGTTGATGACATGGTAATTTATAAGGACCTGCAATGGGTAGCAGTGGAAAAAAACATCTTTTATTAGTACGGAACAGTCGTAGTCTAAAATTAGTCTATTTCATCTACAATTTTTGTGTGTCGTTGCAGAGAGAAATTCACCCTCCCACCCCTGCAGCAAACAGAACTTTATTTTTCCCTTCATTTTTTTCATTCCCTGTTGGCTGCGGAGTGGGACGGGGCATGACCTGACAAAGTAAGTGGCTTAGCAAAGCGCTTCGCATAGGTGATTTAATCTATTTCATTTAATGTTTCTGTGTGTCGTTGCAGAATGGCTGCGGAGTGAGAGGGGGTGTGGCTTGACAGAGTTGGGGCGTGGCTTAGCAAGACGCTTAGAACGGTTGTAGTCTATTATTAGTCTATTTCATCTAAAATTTTTGTGTGTCGTTGCAGAGAGAAATTCACCCTCCCACCCCTGCAGCAAACAGAAGTTTATTTTTACCTTTATTTTTTCAATCCCCGTTGGCTGCGGAGTGGGAGGGGGCGTGACCTGACAGAGTCGGGGGCGTGGATTAGCAAGACGCTTCACATGGGTGTATTTAATCTATTTCATTTAACCCTTCCGCGCCCGGAGCTTTTTTCGGTTCTGCATTTTCGTTTTGCGCTCCCTGCCTTCAAACAGCCATAACTCTTTTATTTTTCTGTTCACATAGCTGTATGAGGGCTTGTTTTTTGCGGGACAAGTTGTACTTTCCAACGCCACCATTTAATATTGCATACGGTGTAGTGGGAAGCGGGAAAAAAATTCCAAACCGGGTGAAATTGCAAAGAAAACGCTATTCCGCTACAGTTCTACGGGTTTCTTATTTACAGCGTTCGATGTGCATTAAAACTGATCCATTACTTTCATTCTACTGGTCAGTACGAATCCGGCAATACCTAATATGTATAGTTTTTCCTGCGTTTTCATAGTGATAAAATAATTAGAAAGTTGCCCTTTTTTTTTTTTTTTTCCTTGTCAAATCTTGACCCCTATAACTTTTTGGTATTTACGTGTACAGAGCTGTATGGGGGCTCATTTTTTACGGGACGATCTGAAGTTTTTATTGATACCATTCTGGGGTGTGTATGACTTTTTGATCACTTTTTATTTAATTTTTTTTAGAAAAAAAAGCGACAAAAAACGGCAAATCGCCATTTGGACGCTTTTTTCCGCCACGCAATTCGCCGTATATATAAAAGTATGGGCGTTTTCGGTCACGGTGATACCCATGATGTCTATATTTATTGTTATTTAGGTATTTATTTTTTACTTATACGGAAAGGGGGGTGATTTGAACTTTTACATCTTTTTTATTTTTTATATATTTTTTTACATTTTTTTAAAAAAATTTTTTACTATTAGAAAGCTCAAATATGGGCTTATATATTGTGTCTTTTTTTTTTTTCTTTATGAGCAATTATGGATTTTATAGACTCAGAAATCCATGAGTTGCTCATTTCTTATCCTGGCCTGTCATCTAGTGGCCAGAATAAGAATTGCACTTTGAAAACTGTAATCCTCACCAGCGAGGATTACAGTTTTCATATGGTGTACAGACACCCCGATTGGCCACACGGGGTGTCTGTACACCACCCGGAAGCGAATGCTTCCGGGTTGAGACGCAACTAGATGCCGTGATCACGTGTGATCACGGCATCTAATCAACCAGGAAGACGCCGCTAATGGCGGTAAGTAGCGGCAAGTCTCTGCTGTTAGAAACAGCAGAGACTTGCCGGCCATGACGCCCGCCGCACCCGCGAGCGGGCGCCATGTGCCCGCATCGCCCCAGCGCCGTACATGTACGGCGCTGGGCCGCGAAGGGGTTAATGTTTCTGTCTGTCGTTGCAGAAAGAAAGTCAACCTCCCACCCATCCCTGCAACTGACAGAAGTTGATTTTTACCTTTATTTTTTCAATCTTTGTTGGCTGTGGATTGAAAGGTGATGTGGCCTGACGGAGTCGGGGGTGTGGCTTAGTGAGACCTGGGGCGGGGGTTTTAAGTACTTCTTTTAGGGTGGCCTGAATTAAAGGTTATGAGGCCACGCAATGGGCAGCAGTGGAGGAAAACATCTTTTATTACTACTGAACTGTAGTAATAAAAAAAAACATAAGTTATATTTATGATAACCGGAATACCTTTAACAGTGTCAGTAAATAGAAATGGATGAGCTCCTCAGCTGCTGATAATTACCTGGTTGTTATGGAAACCTACCCTCCCTGTGTGTGCCTTTGCAGAGAATGGCAGTTGGAGTTTAAAACCAAAGTTCCCAGTTGTAATGTTGGCTAATGGAGATCATATTTTGGCAATATCTCAGGAACGGTATGTCCTAGAGAGATGAGACCTGGTCTAAAACCTTCCCGGACACCTGATGTACCTGTGTGCTGAATTTGGTGAAAATCGGTCCAGTAGTTTGGTCGCGCATAGAGAACAGACAGACAGACAGACAGACAGGAACTCATTTTTATAATATTAAGAGATAATAATAATAATAATAATATATATATATATATATATATATATATATATATATATATATATATATATATATGCTAGCAGAAGGACCCGGCTTCGCCTGGGTATACTTTGTCTATTTCATTTAGTGTTTGTGTTTGTCGTTTCAGAGAGAAAGTCAATGCAGCTGACAGTAGTTTTTTACCTTCATTTTTTCAATCCCCATTGGCTGCGGATTGGAAGGGGGCTTGACCTGACCAGGTCGGGGGTGTGGTTTAGTGGGACTTTGGAGGTGGTTGCTTTTAAGCCCTTCTTTGGAGGGTGGCCTGAATTAAAGGTCAATACCATGGTAATTTATGAGGACACACAATGGGTAGCAGTGGAAGAAAATATCGCTTCGCACGGTCATATTTAATCTATTTCATTTAGTGTTTCTGGTTGTTGTTGCAGAAAAAAAGTCAACCTCCCACCTACCCCTGCAGCTGACAGAAGTTGAATTTTAGCTCCATTTTTTCAATCCCCGTTGGCTGCGGAGTGGGATGGGGTGTGACCTGACCAAGTCAGAGGCGTGGTTTAGTGCGACCTGGGGCGGGGGTTTTAAGTCCTTCTTTAGGGGGCAGCTTGAATTACAGGTCAATGCCATGGTAATTTATGAGGACACGCAATGGGTAGCAGTAGAAGAAAACATCGTTTATTACTACTGAACGGTCTTAGTCTAAAATTAGTCTAAAACATAAGTTACATTTATGGTAACCGGAATACCCCTTTAACAGTGTCATCCACAGCGCTCTGCCCCTTTAAAGCAGCGAATAGAAATGGCTGAGCTCCTCAGCTGGCTGCTAATTACCTGGCTAGGTTGTTATGGAAACCTGTGTGCATCTGGAGAAAATGGCAGTTGGAATTTGAAGTGAAATGCTCCCAGACTAATATTGGCTAATGGAGATCGTATTTTGGCAATATCTCCGCAACGGTACGTCCTAGAGAGCTGAGACTTGGTCTAAAACCTTCCCGGACACCTGATGTACCTGTGTGCCGAATTTGGTGAAAATTGGTCCAGTAGTTTGGTCACGCTTAGAGAACAGACAGACAGACGGACAGACAGACTTTTGGGGGCATGGCCGGTGAGGTCTGGCTTTCTGGGATGAAGACAGTGGCCACCCTAGCTGCTGTGGAGGTCACAGTTAAAGTGGAGGGCGCTGTGGATGTTACTGTTAAAGGGGCAGTTACTGTAGAGGTCACTCTCGATATTTTTTAACGAGACACACACAAACATTAAATGAAATAAATTACATATACCCGGGCGAAGCCGGGTCCTTCAGCTAGTATATGTGTGTATATATATATATATATATATATGTATATATGAGATGCATTATGTTCACACATGGCCATTACATTGATTTAATATTGGAGTACATTTAGTCAGGCAGTAATCATAGTTACAATCAGAAGCTATGTACAACTCCTAGTTGATGTTTAGAGATGAAATAGCAAAGATGCAAAAATGTACACTTTTTGTAGGTCAGCGGAGATACCCTGACTGTTAGAAAAATGGTTAACATTTTCTGTCCAGAGGAGTTTCTGTTTACAGTAAAGGTGACTATTGTATGTGACCTAGGCCTACACAGAAGTGCCCGGATAAGTATTTTCTCTCCTCATTTTAAGTTAAACAACTGCCACCACTAAAACAGTAATAGACTATCAACCAATCAGAATATCAGTTTACTAATTTTGTACTAGCCAATCAGATGTCCTCCACATGTTAGTCAATGGATACAAATAGTATGAGAAGGAAGGCTGAGGGCAGATAATGGGTGAATGAACTGAGGTAACATCATTCTGGGCATTAGTAGGTTCATTCATCATAAGAGCTGTAAAGCTTCCTGTCTGGCCCGATAATCGGAATTGTAATTTGCAGATCCACAAAACACAGGTACCGGCCCATGTGCGTTCCACAATTTGCAGACCGCACATGGCTGCCTCTATAATAGAAAATGCCTATTCTTGTCTGCAATTGCGCACAAGAATAGCATATGCTCTATATTTTTTGCAGGGCCGCGTCTTGGCTATTTTAAAGATAATACAACCGGATCTGTTCGTAACGGATGCAGACGGTTGTATTATCATGACTGAAGCGTTTTTGCTAATCCATGACGGATCCAGCAAAAATGCTTCTGTGCAAGAAGCCTAAGACTGATGTATTGGTAAATTCTGGTAAAGTTGATCTTGGTAAATTCTCCACAATGTATCCTGAGAAATATAATAACCAAAATTGTGTTGTGTATGTTTGCTTTAATATATTCTAAAGTAAGTATTTAAATTTCAGAACCTGTTTTTCATTCTGTGGAGCCATATACAAAAAAAGAGCTATCTGCTGTGAGTTTTCCAGACATTATTCGCAACTATAAAGTAATGGCAGCAGAAAATATTCCTGAGAACCCACTAAAGTTTTTATATCCAGATACACCAAAAGATATGGCATTTGGGAAGTACTACTCAAGGCCTAAAGATGGTAAGTTTATCTGGCAGTTAGTTTTTTTTTTATAATAAGCTATATATAATTTTTATGAATTTTTGCTTTTCTCTCCATCTCCCTAAGCTGTTGAATGCAATAAAATAGTAAATCATATCAGAATGAAACTGACATACATATCTATGCGTAAAGACGTGTTTGACTGCATTAATGAACAGTTAAAAGTTAACCCTTACACCCTCAGCGCCGTACATGTACAGCGCTGGGGCGATGCAGACACATGGCGCCCGCTCGCACGTGGGCGGGCATCATGGCCGGCAAGTCTCTGCTGTTTCTAACAGCAGAGACTTGCGGCTACTTACCGCCATCTGCGGTGTCACATGAGATCACGGCATCTAGTAGCGCAAAAACCCGGAATGTGGTCAAATGGGGTGTCTGTACACGATCTGAAAGCTGTAAACCTCGCTGATGAGGTTTACAGCTTTCAAAGTGCAATTCTTATTCTGAAAACTAGATGGCAGGCCAGGATAAGAAATGAGTAAATTCGGTTTTTAATTCAAAATTAAAAAGCCCTGATTGCTCATAAAGAAAAAAGAAAAAACACAATCTATTTGCTCATATTTGAGCATAAAATAATCACATAAATAATCATAAAATAATCACAAAAAATAAAAAAAAAAATGTTAAAAAAATATATTAAAAAAAAAATATATAAGGGTTTAAATCACCCCCCTTTCCCTATAATTAAAAAAATAAATACCTAAATAACAATAAATATAGACATCATGGGTATCACCGTGACCGAAAACGCCCATACTTTTAAAATATAAAAAAAAAATTCCAATACGGTGAATTGTGTGGCGGAAAAAAGCATCAAAATGGCGATTCGCTGTTTTTTGTCGCTTTTTTTTCTAAACAAAATTAAATAAAACGTGATCAAAAAGTCATACACACCCCAGAATGGTATCAATAAAAATTTCAGATCGCCCCGCAAAAAATGAGCCCCCATAGAGCTCCGTACACATAAATACCAAAAAGTTATAGGGGTCAAGATATGACAAAAAAAAAAGTCCAACTTTATAATTATTTTATCACTATCAAAACGCAGGAAAAACTATACATATTAGGTATCGCCAGATTCGTACTGACCAGTAGTATGAAAGTAACTGGTCAGTTTTAATGAACATCGAACGCTGTAAATAAAAAACCCGTAGAACTGTAGCGGAATAGCGTTTTTTTTGCAATTTCACCCGATTTCGATTTTTTTTTCCCGCTTCCCACTAAACCATATGCAATATTAAATGGTGGCGTTGGAAAGTACAACTTGTAAAATTCTTTTAATCTTTCTTCATAACTCAGACCGTCTAGGCCCCTTATCAGTTTAGTTGCTCTCCTCTGTACTTTTTCCAGCTGCAGAGCGTCCTTTCTAAGGACTGGTGCTGGGCAGATAAGGCCGTACGGATGCTTTGTGAAGTGGTAGTATTACATCTCTGCCCCGTGAGTCATTTAATGCATGACAATAGCCTTAGCAGCAGCTGATTGACATTGTATGCTGCTATCAAAACGCAGGAAAAACTATACATATTAGGTATCGCCAGATTCGTACTGACCAGTAGTATGAAAGTAACTGGTCAGTTTTAATGAACATTGAACGCTGTAAATAAAAAACCCGTAGAACTGTAGCGGAATAGCATTTTTTTTGCAATTTCACCCGATTTCGATTTTTTTTTTCCCGCTTCCCACTAAACCATATGCAATATTAAATGGTGGCGTTGGAAAGTACAACTTGTAAAATTCTTTTAATCTTTCTTCATAACTCAGACCGTCTAGGCCCCTTATCAGTTTAGTTGCTCTCCTCTGTACTTTTTCCAGCTGCAGAGCGTCCTTTCTAAGGACTGGTGCTGGGCAGATAAGGCCGTACGGATGCTTTGTGAAGTGGTAGTATTACATCTCTGCCCCGTGAGTCATTTAATGCATGACAATAGCCTTAGCAGCAGCTGATTGACATTGTATGCTGTTATTTAACCACTTCCCGTCCGCCCATAGTATATAAACGTCCGGGAAGTGGTTAGTTATCTCTGAATGGACATTTCAGTGACAGCAGGATACCCCAAAGAGAAGGCAGGGACCGTTCCAGGGGTCCCTGCCTTGTAGATCGCTTCCTGTTCCAGCCCGGCGGTCACTTGATCGCCGGGGCCGGGAGAGTGCAGGAGCTGCCGGGTCTCTCATAGACCCGATCAGCCCTGCACTGAGGCTGTACAGGATAGTATTATGCTGTACAGCCTCTCTGGGGATGTATTTCCCCTGTAACTGGGGCTACTGTGTCAGCCCCAGTTACAGGAGAAATCAAGTGTAAAAAAAAAAAAAAGTGAAGTTAAATGTCCCCCTGAGGTCTTGTATGACCATGTGGGGGACACAAAGTATAAAATAAAAAATAAAACCATTAAAAAAAATAAAGAGTATTATAAAAATAAAAATAAAAAAATCACATATAAAATTTTTTTCCCTCCAAATATGTCATTAAAAAAATGTTACAAATAAAAATAAATAAATAAAATAGACATATTTGGTATCACCGCGTCCGCAACGACCGGCTCTATAAAAATATCACATGATCTATCCCATCAAGTGAACTGCGTAAAAAAAAATAAAATAAAAATTATGCCAAAACAGCTTTTTTTGTTGCCTCACCTACCAAAAAACATAATATCAAACAATCAAAAAGTCGTATGCATCTCAAAATGGTAGCAATAAAAACATCACCTCATCCCGCAAAAAATGAGCCCCCACACAAGATCATAGCCAGAAAAATTAAAAAAAAAGGCTCTTAAAAAATTGCACAAAAACATGATTTTTTTTCTAAAAATGCTCTTATTGTGTAAAACGTAAAAAGATAAATAAAACATAGACCTATTTAGTATCGTTGCGTCCGTAACAACTGGCTCTACAAAAATATCACATGATCTACCCCATCAAGTGAACGGTGTAAAAAAAAAAATATAGAAAATTGCCCCTAAACTGCTTTTTTTTTTTGTTAACCTCCCAAAAATTAGATTAAAAAGTGATCAGAAAGCCCCAAAATGGGGCAAATAAAAAGCAGAGCTTGTCCCGCAAAAAATAAGCCCTCACGCAGCTCAGTCCACAAAAAAATTAAAAAGTTATCTCTCCTAAAAGCCATGACAGAAAATTCCATGTTAGAAAATGCAGATGCTGCTCCTCCCCTTCTGAACCCTGGCGTATCCCCAAATAACAGTTT
>ONZH01006133.1:0-32368 GCA_900303285.1 Rhinella marina | reverse complement strand
AGATTTTTTGTTTGGTCCTGTTCTAGATAACCTTTTAGAAAAAGTTGATGATTGGAAAAAGGGTTTTGCTGATTTGTGGAGTCAGGGAGATGCATGTAATCCTGTAGGCTTGTTAAAGGGGTTGTCCGAGTTATGACAAAAAATATATAGCATTGTAAATCTGATGGGCAGCAATATATAACGAAGTTCAGCAAGTTTTAGGCAAAAAAAATCCATATTTCCTAATGTCCCTGGTTCTCTTCTGGTCTTTGTTTACATGCAATAACAACAATCTCTGCCCCTCCCCCTTCTCCCCCCCTCTCTGCAAAGGGAATGAATACAAGTGCTGAGTGACATGTCTGCCTGCTGGAATACTCAGCAGCATGTTGTATTGTGTAGGACTACAAGTCCCAGCTGTACAATGACAATGCTGATACACACAGGAAATTCTCCCTATCTGTTCTTGTACAATTCTTCTACAGCTCCTTGTGCCCAGCATTTGTCTCCTCTCACTGCCTGCAGCTACTATTTGTTATAAAGCCTTGAGCCCTCAGTGTGTTCTGGCTGAAGGGGTTAATGTTTTATCTGAAGGAAACCAGGCAGAGAGAAGATAGCAGGAGCCAGCAGGGGGGCGTGGCCAGTGAAGTCTGGTGTACAGACTGTTATCTGAACTCTGAGGCTTTGTGAAACATCACAGACCAGGGAGATAAGGTGACATCATAGGTCATGTGACCCTCAGTCAACTCTGAGAAACCAGCAGCTTTAGAAACACAAAGTATGTGGGAAAGTTGTTATACCTGACAAGTTAGAAACATATAAAGAACAAAAAAATAACTCGGACAACCCCTTTAAGGGTAGGAAGCAGGATTTCTCTCCAGGATCTTAACCTGGTACTTAAAAAGGTTATCCCACGAATAATGCAAAAAATTTAAATCAGACCTCATATAGTCCATGACAATATCTTTCTAACAAAGCTAGAACCAGCCCTGTACCTCACATGGATCCAGAGATCTCCCTATTCATTATCTGCTACATTTATATCAAGCTGGAAGCTCAAGGGGAGTGTCCTGTCTGCTGCTGCTCAGGAGGCGTGTCTCAGCTCCCCCTATCACAGCTCAGGAAGGCGTGTCTCAGCTCCCCCTATCACAGCTCAGGAGGCGTGTCTCAGCTCTCCCTATCACAGCTCAGGAGGCGTGTCTCAGCTCTCCCTATCACAGCTCAGGAGGCGTGTCTCAGCTCTCCCTATCACAGCTCAGGAGGCGTGTCTCAGCTCTCCCTATCACAGTCAGGAGGCGTGTCTCAGCTCTCCCTATCACAGCTCAGGAGGCGTGTCTCAGCTTCTCCCTATCACAGCTCAGGAGGCGTGTCTCAGCTCTCCCTATCACAGCTCAGGGGGCGTGTCTCAGCTCTCCCTATCACAGCTCAGGGGGCGTGTCTCAGCTCTCCCTACCACAGCTCAGGAGGCGTGTCTCAGCTCTCCCTATCCACAGCTCAGGAGGCGTGTCTCAGCTCTCCCTATCACAGCCTCAGGAGGCGTGTCTCAGCTCTCCCTACACAGCTCAGGAGGGGTCCCCTACCAGCCAGGAGCGTGTCTCAGCTCTCCCTATCACAGCTCAGGAGGCGTGTCTCAGCGCTCCCTATCACAGCTCAGGGAGGCGTGTCTCAGCTCTCCCTATCACAGCTCAGGGGGCGTGTCTCAAGCTCTCCCTATCACAGCTCAGAGGCGTGTCTCAGCTCTCCCTATCACAGCTCAGGGGCGTGTCTCAGCTCTCCCTATCACAGCTCAGGGGGCGTGTCTCAGCTCTCCCTATCACAGCTCAGGGGGCGTGTCTCAGCTTCCCTATCACAGCACAGGGGGCGTGTCTCAGCTCTCCTATCACAGCACAGGGGCGTGTCTCAGATCTCCCTATCACAGCACAGGGGGAGGCGTGTCTCAGATCTCCCTATCACAGCACATGGGGCGTGTCTCAGATCTCCCTATCACAGCTCAGGGGCGTGTCTCAGCTCTCCCTATCACAGCAACAGGAGGGGCGTGTTTCAGCTCTCCCTATCACAGCACAGGGGCGTGTCTCAGCTCTCCTATCACAGCTCAGGAGGCGTGTCTCAGCTCTCCCTATCACAGCTCAGGAGGCGTGTCTCAGCTCTCCCTATCACAGCTCAGGAGGCGTGTCTCAGCTCTCCCTATCACAGCTCAGGAGGCGTGTCTCAGCTCTCCCTATACAGCCACAGGGGGCGTGTCTCAGCTCTCCCTAATCACAGCACAGGGGGCGTGTCTCAGCTCTCCCTATCACAGCACAGGGGGCGTGTCTCAGCTCTCCCTATCACAGCACAGGGGGCGTGTCTCAGCTCTCCCTATCACAGCACAGGGGGCGTGTCTCAGATCTCCCTATCACAGCACAGGGGGCGTGTCTCAGCTCTCCCTATCACAGCACAGGGGGCGTGTCTCAGATCTCCCTATCACAGCTCAGGAGGCGTGTCTCAGCTCTCCCTATCACAGCTCAGGAGGCGTGTCTCAGCTCTCCCTATCACAGCTCAGGAGGCGTGTCTCAGCTCTCCCTATCACAGCTCAGGGGGCGTGTCTCAGCTCTCCCTATCACAGCACAGGGAGCGTGTCTCAGCTCTCCCTATCACAGCACAGGGGGCGTGTCTCAGCTCTCCCTATCACAGCTCAGGAGGCGTGTCTCAGCTCCTCCTATCACAGCTCAGGAGGCAGTTGAAAGATGAAACTGAGCATGTGCGGCCTTCTCAGTGAGCAGGTCAAAGAAATAACAAAGAACATTTTGTTGAATAACTCAGTAGCTATGCAGAATTTTTAATTACATGTAATAACAAAAATATTCAGCTTCGGGTGCTGGTTTGAAAACTGTAGAATATTTTTCGTGGGACAACCCCTATAATGTCTTTAGCAGGTTCCCCCTTTGTACCCTTGGGTTCAAGGGGGGTTGAGTGCTTGTATCCAAACCTGATTAGTTTAAAAACTTTGTTAATAATATTGGCTTCGTCTTACTGTAAAATGCACGTCCTCTGCGGGGTCTTTCCAAAGTTTCTGCAAATATCGCAAGACTTACTTTATCAGGGATGTCTCCCTCAGAAGAGCTTTCCTCTTGGTCATTACCTCAGTGAACTGCCGGCCTCTCTGCTTCCCCTCCCCACACTACTACTATCCTCGATGATAGGGTAGTAATGAGAACCCTGCCTTCCGTTTTCCCTAAGGTAAGTTTCCAAATTGCACAAGAACCAGGAGATCGTTCTTCTGCCGTTTTGTGATCATGACAGCGACATGTCTTGCCATTGCACAGAAGTCAGGAGGTGACCTTCACTACCTTGAAGCTACCATAATTGGAGGAAAGCAGAAAACCGCTTGGTTCAGTAATAAAGGGGTTGTCCGAGTTATTTTTTTGTTCTTTGTATGTTTCTAACTTGTCAGGTATAACAACTTTCCCATATACTTTGTGTTTCTAAAGCTGCTGGTTTCTCAGAGTTGACTGAGGGTCACATGACCTGTGATGTCACCTTATCTCCCTGGTCTGTGATGTTTCCTGCACAAGCCTCAGAGTTCAGATAACAGCCTGTACACCAGAGGTCACTGGCCACGCCCCCTTTCTTTGCCGGGCTCCTGCTATCTGCTCTCCCTGGTTTCCTTCAGATAAAACATTAACCCCTTCAGCCAGAACACACTGAGGGCTCAAGGCTTTATAACAAATAGTAGCTGCAGCAGTGAGAGGAGACAAATGCTGGGCAAGGAGCTATAGAGGAATTGTATTCTACAAGAACAGATAGGGAGAATTTCTTGTGTGTATCAGCAGTGTCATTGTACAGCTAGGACTGTAGTCCTACACATACAACAGCAGGCCAGAATTCACTCAGCACTTGTATTCACCTGCCTTGCAGAGAAGGGGGACTCCTGGGCTAAGAGAGTTGAGGGGCAGAGATTGTTATCACTGTAGGTAAACAAAGGCCAGGTTTATTTCTCCCTGGGTGCCCCTATGGACAAGGAGGTAAAAGATGGGTCACACTTGCCCGTAATCGATTTTATGAGAACTACTGCATGCACTACTTTTTTGCGGTATGGACCATCAGATGCGGATTGCGGACCCCATTCAAGTGAAGCGTCTGTGCATTGTGGACTGCAAATTGCGGCCCACAGCACGGTCACTGACCGCACACGTTCCTGTGCATGAGCCCTAACTTTGTGGTGGATGTCTAGCAAAACTAAGGTGTGGAGAAGCATCCATCACTTTTATGTTGCCGGTTTCCTGTCCAGCAGGGGAGGTCCTCTCTATGGGTGCTGGAAAAACAGATTACTGGTAAATGTAATGTATCTTTTTGCACCTAAGTGTCTCTCTCCATCCACAGGAGTACACAATAGTGAAGAAGACATCGGGGGACTGTGTGACTCCCATCATCCATCTCAGAGTCAGGAGGGCGGAGCAGGACCCCTCACCCCATCACAGAGCCTCACCCCCTGATACATGAGCAGAAGATCCTAGAACTCACCCAACAAGATGATGAGCTGCTGACTGGAGATGGTGACACTGCTGGAATGCTGGGAAATTCTCCAGTAACAGCACTGGAGGGGTCTGGGTGATGGACGGTTGTCATTGTGGTTGTCAGGTTCCTATAAAGGTGTCAGGATGTCACTGTCTATTTCTCCATGGAGGAGTGGGAGTATATAGAAGGACACAAGGATCTGTACAAGGAGGCCATGATGAGGAGCCCCAGCCTCTCATATCACAAGGTAAGAGCCGTCATGTGCAGTGTATACATGTGTGTGCAGTGACATGTAATGGGGAGCACCAGCCTCTTATATCACAAGGTAAGAGCCGTCATGTGCAGTGTATACACGTGTGTGCAGTGATATGTAATGAGGAGCCCCAGCCCTTATATCACAAGGTAAGAGCCGTCATGTGCAGTGTATACACGTGTGTGCAAGTGACATGTAATGGAGGAGCACCAGCCTCTTATATCACAAGGTAAGAGCCGTCATGTGCAGTGTATACACGTGTGTGCAGTGATATGTAATGGAGGAGGTACACAAGTTAGGCTCTTCTAACATCATGTTAGGTGCTGTTTTTGTCTTATGAGCTCAAATATCAATAGAGTTTCCTTCTTCCGACAGATTGGTAAATAGTTTTCCTATTGGCAGAGGGATCCCAGAATATTAGGATTTGGGAAACCTTGCTCCAGCTCATCCAGAACATTACTGGGAGACTGCCTTGTAAGACTGTGCTCCCCCATCTTGTGAGGACATTCAGCAACTCGCTGCCAAGTGAAGGAAACCGGGGTCACTGTTCAACTTCATGTCTGTCTCCAGCACTACAACTCCCAGCATCCTCTATTCAGTTCTATTGGGGCTCCAAAAACAGTCAAGCAAGTGTGCATGCTGGGAGTTTTAGTTTCAAGACAGCTGGAGGGTTCATGGACTCACTGATTAACCTTTATTCCTTTTATTTGTAGGGGCCACAGATAAAACCAATATATCCTTTTTCCTGAATGATCCACCAAGGATGGACAGGAAGGAGATCAGCAGAAGAATATTAGACCTCACCTTGGAGATCATCTCCCTGCTGAGCGGAGAGGTAAACTTTTCTAGATTTCTCTCCTCTTTATTGTATTCTGTAAACAAGTCAGACATCGGAAAGGAGAATCCATCATAGGAAGTGATAGGAAGAGTCCAGGGTCCTGTAGAACGGCCTCCAGACCTTCCAAGTGATGGAGAACCTGAAGATCAGCCCCCAATATGGTGAGTGATGTGTCATGTGACCAGTGACCAATAGTCATGTTGTAGGAGCCATGAGAAGGTAAGTAGGCACGTTGTACCCAGGAGGAAAGGGCCGGAGGAGAGCACATGGCCCCTGAAGGGTTTATTCCCTAAGTGTCTCTCTCCATCCACAGGAGTACACAATAGTGAAGAAGACATCGGGGGGACTGTGTGACTCCCATCATCCATCTCCAGGAGTCAGAGGGCGGAGCAGGACCCCTCACCCCATCACAGAGCCTCACCCCCTGATACATGAGCAGAAGATCCTAGAACTCACCCACAAGATGATGGAGCTGCTGACTGGAGAGGTGACACTGCTGGGAATGCTGGGAAATTCTCCAGTAACGGCACTGGAGGGGTCTGGGTGATGACGGTGTCATTGTGTTGTCAGGTTCCTATAAGGTGTCAGGATGTCACTGTCTATTTCTCCATGGAGAGTGGGAGTATATAGAAGGACACAAGGATCTGTACAAGGAGGCCATGATGGAGGAGCCCCAGCCTCTTATATCACAGGGTAAGAGTCGTCATGTGCAGTGTATACACGTGTGTGCAGTGATATGTAATGGAGGAGCACCAGCCTCTTATATCACAAGGTAAGAGGCCGTCATGTGCAGTGTATACACGTGTGTGCAGTGACATGTATGGAGGAGCCCCCAGCCTCTTATATCACAAGGTAAGAGCCGTCATGTGCAGTGTATACAGTGTGTGCAGTGACATGTAATGGAGGACCAGCCTCTTATATCACAAGGTAAGAGCCGTCATGTGCAGTGTATACACGTGTGTGCAGTGACATGTAATGGAGGAGCACCAGCCTCTTATATCACAAGGTAAGAGCCGTCATGTGGCAGTGTATACACGTGTGTGCAGTGTATGTAATGGAGGAGCACAAGGTATCACAAGGTAAGAGCCGTCATGTGCAGTGTATACATGTGTGTGCAGTGACATGTAATGGAGGAGCACCAGCCTCTTATATCACAAGGTAAAGACCGTCATGTGCAGTGTATACACGTGTGTGCAGTGACATGTAATGGAGGAGCCCAGCCTCTTATATCACAAGGTAAGAGCCGTCATGTGCAGTGTATACACGTGTGTGCAGTGACATGTAATGGAGGAGCACAGCCTCTTATATCACAAGGTAAGAGCCGTCATGTGCCAGTGTATACACGTGTGTGCAGTGACATGTATTGGAGGCCATGTATTCTCCACAGATGGATCCAGGAGGAGATGTCCCCGTCCTCTGTATTCCCAGGACTGTCCAGAGGAGAAGGTCCCAGAGAACCCTCAGGTAGATGGAGCTGAGCCCTATACACATCTATATAGGGGGGTCATAGATTGTGGGGGTCTCTTATGTGGATCTGTTAGATTTCCCACCTGTCTGCTGTATTGTACTGAATTGTTACAGATGACAAATCAGGGAGAAGATCTGACTGATATTAAAGTGGAGGATGAAGAAGAGAGGATGATGGGCGATCCCCCGTGTAAGAGTGAGGTGGAGGAGGACATTCCAGGAGATGTCACCACAGGTATGGAATCAGGAATGGAGAAAGTGACATCAGATTCTGTCCTTGGTGCCTTCAGGGCAGGAGGAGAATCTGATCACCGGCTGCTGCGCTGCTCTTTGATTGGAGATGTCTCCATCACATCATGAAGTCTTCTCCTTATCCAGCTGACGGTGATCTCTGATCAGATTCTTCTGATTCTGACTTACTAATTCCCCCCCCTCCTTTCACTTTGAGCTGTGACTCCCCTTTTTCAGCAGTAATGTGACATAAAGATTCAAGCTTTTAAAGTGTAACTTCTGTTTCATCTTTTACCCCCTAATGGTATAGTACACTCTGCTGTATAAATGCTTTTGTGCTTTAGATTGTAATCATTTTCAGTTTTACCTGCTAATAACCCCCACAGATGCTACTTTCCTATTCAGCTGCTCTCATCTCAGAGTGTTGCCATGTGCAGGTTGTATCTAAACAAGAGACGGATCAGCACTGGGGGGAGGAGCTCAGCCCTGAGAGCCTAGAGCTTGGCTGAGGCAGAAAGTGGAGGGGGGTAGGGCTGCTTTACAGGCTGACAGCTCTAGTACAAGAAACAGAGGAGAAATCACTGTTGGAAATTGAGTATTATTATCGGGAATAATTGTGAGTAAAATATGCTTATACTTTCATTTTCAGCCTCATCCACAGCATCTCGGTTTCTATGAGTGGTATCTTCCCCTTGTACTGAACAGATTTATGTCATTCTGGTATTGTCTGAAAGCTTTCAGAAAATACAAAGCAAATATTTCTAGCTGGTACCAAACCAGAGATATGAGCAGCTAAAGCAGCCCCCCCCTCCCAGTGTGGAGGAGAATGTTAAAAGGCTAAAACAAATGCTTACTGATTTCATGCAATTGCAGGGCTTGTCTCTGGTTATCTGTATGTGAGAGGATACACACTGCTCTGGGGTAGTGGGGGTTATCTGCATTGTGATTGGTCTTGTCTGTCTCTGGTTAGCTGTATGTGAGAGGATACACACTGCTCTGGGGTAGTGGTGGAGGTTATCTGCATTGTGATTGGTCTTGTCTGTCTCTGGTTAGCTGTATGTGAGAGGATACACACTGCTCTGGGGTACTGGGGGTTATCTGCACTCTGATTGGTCTTCTCTGTCTCAGGATGGCCTCAAGGACTATTTCTCTGTGTCTCTATTTCAGCATCTTCCTAAAATGGCCTCTGCTGCTCTTCCTGTGGTGATCTTTGCCCTGTCATTGAGGCCATCCTGTATTTCCCTTACTTCCCATAACCCCGTGCTCTCCTTACAGAACTAGCAGGACCAATCAGAATGCAGATAGCCTCCCCCACTACCCCAGAGCAGTATGTATCCTCTCACACACATCTAACCAGAGACAGACAAGACCAATCAGAATGCAGATAACCTCCCCACTACCCCAGAGCAGTGTGTATCCTCTCACATACAGCTAACCAGAGACAGACAAGACCAATCAGAATGCAGATATTTCCCCACTACCCTAGAGTAGTGTGTATCCTCCCACATACAGCTAACCAGAGACAGACAAGACCAATCAGAATGCAGATAAGCCCCCACTACCCCAGAGCAGTGTGTATCCTCTCACATACAGATAACCAGAGACAGACAAGATCAATCAGAATGCAGATAACCTCTCCCACTACCCCAGAGCAGTGTGTATCCTCTCACATACAGAAAACCAGAGACAGACAAGATCAATCAGAATGCAGATAACCTCCCCCACTACCCCAGAGCAGTGTGTATCCGCTCACATACAGCTAACCAGAGACAGACAAGACCAATCAGAATGCAGATAACCCCCCCCCCCACTACCCCAGAGCAGTGTGTATCCTCTCACATACAGATAACCAGAGACAGACAAGACCAATCAGAATGCAGATAACCCTCCACTACCCCAGAGCAGTGTGTATCCTCTCACATACAGATAACCAGAGACAGACAAGACCAATCAGAATGCAGATAACCTCCCCCACTACCCCAGAGCCAGTGTGTATCCGCTCACATACAGCTAACCAGAGACAGACAAGACCAATCAGAATGCAGATAACCTCCCCCACTACCCCAGAGCAGTGTGTATCCTCTCACATACAGATAACCAGAGACAGACAAGATCAATCAGAATACAGATAACCTCTCCCACTACCCCAGAGCAGTGTGTATCCCCTCACATACAGATAACCAGAGACAGACAAGATCAATCAGAATGCAGATAACCTCTCCCACTACCCCAGAGCAGTGTTTATCCGCTCACATACAGCTAACCAGAGACAGACAAGACCAATCAGAATGCAGATAACCTCCCCCACTACCCCAGAGCCAGTGTGTATCCTCTCACATACAGATAACCAGAGACAGACAAGATCAATCAGAATACAGATAACCTCTCCCACTACCCCAGAGCAGTGTGTATCCCCTCACATACAGATAACCAGAGACAGACAAGATCAATCAGAATGCAGATAACCTCTCCCACTACCCCAGAGCAGTGTTTATTCTCTCACATACAGATAACCAGAGACAGACAAGATCAATCAGAATGCAGATAACCTCCCCCACTACCCCAGAGCAGTGTGTATCCTCTCACATACAGCTAACCAGAGACAGACAAGACCAATCAGAATGCAGATAACCCTCCACTACCCCAGAGCAGTGTGTATCCTCTCACATACAGATAACCAGAGACAGACAAGATCAATCAGAATACAGATAACCTCTCCCACTACCCCAGAGCAGTGTGTATCCCCTCACATACAGATAACCAGAGACAGACAAGATCAATCAGAATGCAGATAACCTCTCCCACTACCCCAGAGCAGTGTTTATCCGCTCACATACAGCTAACCAGAGACAGACAAGACCAATCAGAATGCAGATAACCTCCCCCACTACCCCAGAGCAGTGTGTATCCTCTCACATACAGCTAACCAGAGACAGACAAGACCAATCAGAATGCAGATAACCTCCCACTACCCCAAAGCAGTGTGTATCCTCTCACATACAGATAACCAGAGACAGACAAGCTCTACAGTTACATGAAATCAGTAAGCATTTGTATTAACCTCTTAATAGTCATTTGTCCCTTATTATCTTCCACACTGACGGGGATGGTAAGGAGGGGAATTGCTGGGACATTTCAGGCTTTCAGACAATACCAAAATGACTTAAATTTGTTCAGTACAAGGGGAGATATCACTGAAGCTGAAAATGAATGTATAAGCAGATTTTACTCATAACTTTTCCCGACTCTATTTCTAACAGTGATTTCACCTCTGTTGCTTGGACTAGAGCAGTCATTTTGGTCTTGAATATTTCTAGCTGGTACCATTCAGGAGATATCCTGTAAAGCAGCCCTCCCCCTCCACTTTCTGCCTCAGCCCAGCTCCAGGCTCTCGGGGCTGAGCTCCTCCCCACCCAGAGCTTATCCGTGTTCTGTTTTAAGACTGGGCTGCACATGGCAACACTCTGAGAAGAGAGCAGCTGAATAGGAAAATAGCATCTGTGGGGCTTATTAGCAGGTAAAACTGAGAGTGATCAAATTTTAAAGCACAAAAGCATTTATACAGCAGCCTGTACTATATCATTAGGGGGTAAAAGATGAAACGGCAGTTATACTTTAAATGTAGATGATCAGATTTTCCATAACAATATTATAGAGATTCTCTCACTAGATCTCACAATTCTGTGCATGTAATATGGAATAGATCTCTTACACCTGATGAGCCGGGTGAACTTACTTTACAATTCTATGTCAGAATGGCAGATATTAAGATGAGCTTATTATGACTTCAGCTAAAGAGTACCAGCGCCCACGAGTCCTGCATATACAAGCTAAACTCAGTCTCCATCAACCGACATCTTAATTGACAAGTTCCTTTCCTTGTGCCGCCTCCTCTTCTTCTTCTACTGAAATCTCCCACGTACTCTGTACAGGTTGCAGAGTGGATTAGGCCTGTTTCACTTTAGCTGGGGACAGCCTGTTGGATCCATCGCTGCCATGTGCTGCCGGAATGTCATCCAGCCCCATTCACTATAATGGGCGCCAGTGGAGATCCAGCCGCAACCCAGAAAATATTCCTGCCGGATTTGTTTACCGCAAATGTGAACCAGGCCTTAGAAGCTGTAATTCCACAATAAAACTGCAGCTGGAAGAAGGGGAATCCATCACTACAAATCCAGAGAGTCTGTAGCTTGTACTGTAGCTTGTACTGAGCGGAGGAGGTGCCCTGGAAAGTGTTTCTCAGCTCTGAACCCGGACTTGCCCTTAATTTCACCCAGGCATGAGATGCTCCGATGCCATCCCTTCTCCTGCGATGGATCATGCAGGGCAAGGGCACTTTTGCTTGTAAACACACATTGCCGGGTGGAGGGTTCCGCCCGGGCAGTGTGTTCGCTGATGTCACTGGCTCTAACGGGCCGGCTTTAGCGCTGCCCTAGCCGTTTTACTGGCTAGGGCAGCGCTAAAGCCCGCCCATCAGCGCCAGTGACGTCACCGGGCTCACTGCTGGGCGGAAGCCTCCACCAGGCAGAGCGTTCGTCACTGGGCTAAATGCCTTTGCCCTGTGCGATTTAGTGCAGGGCAAAGGAGGGAATCGGAGCATGAGATGCTCCGATATTAACATCAGGCGGGCTGCCTGGGTTAAATTAAGGGTATGTCCGGGTTCAGCTCTAGATGGTCATTATGGCATGAATTTTCCAGTGAATCCACCAGCTCCCTAAGGTCCAAGAAATTAATAATGAATGCAGATTGTGTTGAGGAATGTGGTGGCAATTTTGCGCTGAAGGGTTAACTGCCAGACATGGATGATTTTTAAAAAATTTTAATTTAGGTTTGTTTAATAGCAATGGGTGCAGACCAGAACTGTGCACTGTGCCCTGTCAGAGTGCTGTAGAAAGCTTTGTAAGGCTGCAATCACCAGTGATGATCTTTTTTTAACCAAACCTAGGAGAGGATTTAAAATGATTGGCTTCCAGTCTAATAGGAATGTTACAAATCTGTCTATTTTGCAGCTTGAAAAAAATTTTTTTTTTATTTTCACAGAAAATCCCAGTTTGAATTCTGAGGGTAACGTCATGTTATCACTAAATCATAAAGAAGATGAAGCTATCATGCAGCGCTCTTCAGCAGAAAACCTTATTACCTTAATTGTATTTCCAGGACTTTACAGTACAGTTCTATCCTATAACCCCCCTAATCCTGAGGTACTTTTTCCTGACCAATCACAGATGTTTACCACAATTGCAGGTCAAGTGGTTCCATACTCCTGCTCAGAATGTGGGAAATGTTTTACACAGAAAACACATCTCACTATACATAAAAGAATTCACACAGGAGAGAAGCCGTATTCATGCTCAGAATGTGGGAAATGTTTTAAACAGAAATCACATCTTAATACACATGTGAAAATTCACGCAAAAAAGAAGCTTCATAAAGAATTTTCATGTTCAGAATGTGGGAAATGTTTTGGACGGAACGTAGATTTTCTTAGACATCAAAAAAGTCACACAACGCATTCATGTTCAGTATGTGGAAAATATTTTACAAAAAAATCAAATCTTCTTAGACATGAGAGAACTCACACAGAAGAGAACCCACATTCATGTTTAGAGTGTGAAAAAGATTTTACAAAAAAATCAAATCTTGTTACACATGAGAGAACTCACACAGAAGAGAACCCACATTCATGTTTAGAATGTGAAAAAGATTTTACAAAAAAATCAAATCTTGTTACACATGAGAGAAGTGACACAGAAGAGAACCCGTATTCATGTTTAGAATGTGAAAAAGATTTTACAAAAAAATCAAATCTTGTTACACATGAGAGAACTCACACAGAAGAGAACCCACATTCATGTTTAGAATGTGAAAAAGATTTTACAAAAAAATCAAATCTTGTTACACATGAGAGAAGTGACACAGAAGAGAACCCGTATTCATGTTTAGAATGTGGAAAATGTTTTATAGACAAAGTACTTTTTGTAAGACATCAGAGAAGTCACACAGGAGAGAAGCCATATTCCTGTGCAGAGTGTGGCAGATGTTTTACATGTAAATCAAATTTTGTTAAACACCAAACATTCCATACAAAAGAGAAACCATATTCATGTTCAGAATGTGGAAAATGTTTTGCACATAAACCAAATCTTGTTAGACATGAGAGAACTCACACAGGAGAGAAGCCATATTCCTGTTCAGAATGTGGGAAATGTTTTGCACACAAATCACATCTTTTTGAACATGAGAGAAGTCACACAGGAGAGAGGCCGTATTCATGCTCAGAATGTGGGAAAAGTTTTACAAAGAAATCAAGTCTTGTTACTCACCATAGAATTCACACAGGAGAGAAACCATATTCATGTTCATATTGTGGAAGCTATTTTAAAAATAAAGCCAGTCTTTATAGACATGAGAATAGTCACACAGAAGAGAAGTCAGTTTGATATTTTATATGTGGAATTCTAAAACTCATCAGATCAGAAAAAACTAATTTTTTGGAATATGGGAAAAGCTATAAGAGCAAAAAAGAATTTTAAAATCAGTTCACAGACATTAAGGTTGGGGGTAGATGGTAACTTGTTGCGTAGCAGCATCTTCTCTACAACTCCCTGTTGTGCGTCTATTTTATGGATGAACTATGGCTGCTGAAAACTCAGTCAAGTTGTGATCATGTAAAAAAAAAAAAGTATTGTGGCTACAATGAGGAGAAGAAGAGCCTTGTTTACCTCCAGAGCAGTGAAGATGAACTGTCCCCATGAACCTTGCTTCTTATCACTGTATTCACACCTCCACCCACACTGCGGGAGAGTCCAGAGTGACATGGGGGAAATAATTGTTGCAGAAGAGGGGCCGGCACTGTGGTTTGCATGCGTCCCACTAGTATATAGCGAAGTAGGATCGGCACTCACTTTCTTGACAATATGAAGAGACATAATACCATCATCAGTGACTAGTTTCAGCTCAAGCCTGAGCCTTTTTCAAACTGCAGTAAAACGTCTCTTCATATCGTCAAGAAAGAGAGTGCCGGACCTTCTTCGCTCTATGAGGAAAATAACAACGCTCCATGTAATTGTTTTATAACGTATTGGATTTAGAGATCAAATAAACTCTTCTATTCTTCTCCACACCATTGTCACTGACAGACATTGTCTTCTTGGCTCATATTATACTTTCTATTAGCGCTGTGACCTTCATTGCTCCTACGGCAATCATCTACTCGCTAGCAGAGGAGAGCACTGCCATTACATGTAGCGATTTCCTGTGCAGCATGGGGAGGAGCGATCGCTATGACATCACTCGTTCCCATCTTGTACGTGCCACGGCGGCAGATCACGGTGTCTGCCGCCTGCAAAAGATTTGGACTGCTCAATGAGCAAGCATTTGCTCCATCAACAGGCAATCGGCGGTATTATTACACTGCAAGATGATTGCTGAAGAGCGTTCATAGAAACACTGGTTAGTGATCATCTGCCGAAAAATCTGCCAGTGTAATACAGGCTTTAGGGCAAACTGCTATAAAATTGCCTAAAATATTAGTTTTCACTTACTGTATGAAAGGGGTGTGTGCTTGCATAACAGAGATGGGGGTGTCTCCATGCAAAGAGGGGGTGTAGATAGTTCTAGGGGATAAAAGACCCAATGATTGGATCAGTCCCCATATCAGCTCACTCAGCCCCCATCAGACCTCAGATCAGCTCACTCAGCCCCCATCAGACCTCAGATCAGCATACTCAGCCCCCATCAGACCTCAGATCAACTCACTGTGCCCCCATCAGACCTCAGATCAGCTCACTCAGCCCCCATCAGACCTCAGATCAGCTCACTGTGCCCCCATCAGACCTCAGATCAGCTCACTCAGCCCCCATCAGATCTCAGATCAGCCCACTGTGCCCCCATCAGACCTCAGATCAGCTCACTTAGCCCCGATCAGACCTCAGATCAGCTCACTCAGCCCCCATCAGACCTCAGATCAGCTCACTGTGCCCCCATCAGACCTCAGATCAGCTCACTCAGCCCCCATCAGACCAAAGATCAGCTCACTGTGCCCCCATCAGACCTCAGATCAGCTCACTGTGCCCCCATCAGACCTCAGATCAGCTCACTCAGCCCCTCATCAGACCTCAGATCAGCTCACTCAGCCGCATAAGAAAAAAAAAAACCTCTCTTACCTCTCCTGTGCCGCGGCTCTGCTCCAGGTCCAGCTCTCCCTTGTCTTCTCCTGTCACCTGACGCTGCTGTACGCAGTCAGGACAGTGCAGCACCGGCCGGAGAAGACAGGGGAGCGCCGGAACCGGAGCAGAGCTGCAGTGCAGGAGGGTGAGTATGTTTCCCCACTGCCGGCACCTAATACATACTATTGAGCGTTCACTAGTATTCGCTTTATAAGACGCACAGCAATTTTCCCCTACTTTTGAGGGGGGGAAGTGCATAAAATATGGTAATCATAAACTGTTGTTTGTCATCACTGTCAACCGCTACCAGGGCAGAGTAAAAAATGGACAGGAGCACAATATAGTACTAACTAACAACCGGTTTAACCCTGGTCTGGAATTTTGACAGGTGTTGTAGACGATGAGAAAAAATGATGGATCTGTAAATGTTGATAAAAATGGGAATTAGGAAGCGAGAACTTAGTCCATCAATAGTGAGAGACATTCCATTGTATTAATACCGCATTCCAACCATCCAGCAAGAGATAGAGTAGGAATGTGATATTCTAGCATCGGTCTCTAAATGTTCAGATCCTGTAGATTCACAGGATTTCCGGGATCCCGCACAGACGCACGTTGTTACCATGGTGCAGATCTTCCAGATTTTACACTTTGGCAACGAGTTTAGCAAGATCTTGCTCAATAGTCTCATGGGCGTCTATGAGGGAGTTATGGGAGGTAGAAAATTCCGCCCTGGCAAAGGAAACCTTCTCCCTGGCTGTGACGCTCTCCGCGATTGGACAGCGCTACAGGCAGGGAGAAGGAGACGCCCATTGAAAATACCTAGCGTCTCCTCCTCCCTGTTCCGATGCTATGAATTTGCATAGCACGCACGGGATCTTCACAGGGGCGCAGCGGGCCAACGGAGCTGCGCCCCGAAGAAATAGTAAGTACCCCCAACTCCCCTGCCCATGCCCTCCAAAACATGCTACTTATTTAGCAGTGTGTGGACCCATGAAAGGTCCTCTTTAAATGCGTTGTACGGTCCCCAATGCTCTGCAGTTCCTTCTTGAGATCTCTATAAACAGTCTCATCATGTCGCAGGGTCTCCAACATTGACCGCATGGCTCCCTCAGTGAGGTGAGTAGAAGGCTGCCCTGCATAATCTGTCACTGTGGTATCGGTGGTTGCGCCTGGTGCTGACGTTGGTGTGGCGGGAGAGGAAGCAGTTAAGCACGCAGGTGGCGTGACTTTACCTAGGCCCGTATCTGTTGCCAAAAAATTTGGTCAGTTTCACGGGGGCTGCCATCTTTTAACTTTTCCCATGTCAGTGGCAGGTTAGCGGTGCTTTATGTTCAGTTAAGATAGCCGATGTGAGCCGCTCTGTACGAGTCCAGAGCCAGCAGATGAAGAGCATGGCACCATGAGCATGCAGGCCACACCCCCAGGATGTTTACTTTTTATTAGAGATTTTTTGACACCCATTTGTACTTTAGGTGTCAATGCTTTATGCTACTGTGCCGACCTCATGTGTTTCAATAAACGCTTGAATGAAAAAAAACATAGCCGAACAATATATCTCTGGGTGAATGTCAGTTTTATTTCAGGTTGTATATTTAGATATAAAAGGTCCATTGATGCCACATGACAAAATCTATTAAATCCAGAATAGGAAGATATATATTTTTTAATGTCTTATATTTTATATCTTACAGTTAAAGGGTTATTCTCATTTCAGACATTTATGGTATATCCACAGGCTGAGAAGGAGGCCTGGTTTATAGATATAGCCAAGCTCACTGTACTACACTGTTACTTTAACTTCCATTCACATCTATGGACATTACTTAAACAGTAGTGAGAGGACTTTGGCGTTTTTTTGTTGTTGTTTCTTTGTGTTTTTCCATGCATGTCCTCACTAATCCCAATAACTTCTGCACCTACTGTTTTACTATGAATTCTGAGATACGAGAATAAATAGGCTTAAACAATGCCTAAGTGAATAGTGAAAATTTACCCACCTGAAATTTTCGTTTCCTGTAGTCCTTAGGCAGCACAAATACATATATGGATTTTATTCCACTAGGTACAACCAGAACAGACAGGTTAACAAGCTTAATTAAAAAACTACATTAATCAACCAATTACACTCCAGGTCCACCCATAAAACCCTGACACCAGTGAAGCCTCCTTGTATTATAATGAATCCAAAAATATTAAGGGAAGGAAAGTCGTGCTGCCTAAGGACTACAGGAAACGAAAATTTCAGGGGGATAAATTTTCACTTTCCTGGACGTCCTACGGCAGCACAAATACATATGGGATTTGAAAAGCAAAAAATTAATGAGAGGGTATAGAAAATGCTGACTTCAAAACTCTTTTTGCCAAAAATAGAGCCTTCTGCCTGCATCATATACAGTTGATAAAGTTTCATGAAGGTGGAATTCGAGAATCAGGTTACCGCCAAGAAGATCTGGTGAAGATACACTGCACTAGCCCTGCCCATAAAGTTGAGTGTGCCTTGACATTAAGGCGACACTGAACTTCCTTCAGAGAATAGCATCTTTCTACTGTACTGTGTGTCCATCCGGCAAGAGTGGTCTTGCTCTCTCTGGTACCCGTATTTGGACCATGATGCTATATGAACAGATCCTCCGCTGATCCAAACTGTTCTGTCTTCCCTAGATAACACAAGACAGCTCTTCTTATATCTAACAGATAAAGTGATGCCTGTTCATCTCCAACAGGATCTAGACATAGTGAGTTGAAGAGCACCAACAAAAGAAGAAAAAGATCCTAGGAAGGAAGCACAGGATGAAGCACTGGATTAGCGATCTTTAGGGCCCTGAAGAACGCTTCCAGGCAGTTATTGGAGAATAATCCCTGAAGCTGGGTGTTTATGGCTATAAACTTTAATTTCAGAGTATTGAATTTAAGGCCTTTATTGACACCCTCCTGCAAGAACGGAAGAATGGTGGTTATAGCTTTAGGATGCCAAGATTGCCTGGTACACCATGACTTGAAGATCTTCCGGACTCTATTTTAGGTTTTTATAGTTGCAGGTCTTCTGGAGGCTAGAATTGTGCTGATAACCTCAGAAGAGAGCCCTAACTTTTAATAAGGTTTGCCACTCAGCCTCCAGGCTGTTTAGATGGAGCATCTTCAGATTGGGATGAAGGATTCCTCTCTGGGATAGAAGATTGGGCCGCAGTGGAAGATTCCAGAAGATCCCACATCATCAATGCCAGGGAAAACCACGCTCTGTATTGCTATTGCTTCTGTCTTTTCTTCCAATATTTTCCTCAGGACCTTGGGGATTAGAGGAAGAGTAGGCAATACCTATACCAGTTTTCCCACCCTGCTAGTAGATGGACCTATAGTCAATGCTTGCTTCTCCAGATGGAAAGAGCAGAACTGTCATCTTTTGGACACATTGATTGAAGACCTCCAAGTTCAGACTACATTCCTCGGGGGGCTTTTTCTTCAATTTTTATCAATCTCCTGCATTCCAATGACAGTAGGGGACTCCCAGTACTCTCCTATTTGTTTATATAGAAGACAGTCATAAGGTTGCCTGATTGAACTTGAATGAATTCCCTGCAAGAGATTCTTAAGATGCTTTGCAGCTAAAGTTACTGCTCTTAACTTCATATTTGAGTATGAAGGTGATGTTCTTTACTAAATGATTGCCAACATGGGCACCGCAACCCCATGATGAGTATCCTTGGTGAGGGGAGTTCAGGGCCAAGGAAACAGGCAATGACCTTTCTGGAGTTGAGACAGAATCAGCCACCACTGAAGGTCTTAACAGGTCAATGGACATGAACATCATCTTGTTCAGATCTTGGTGAGCCCCATTCCATGATGCCAAGATGTTGCTTTGGAGATTACCTCATGTTAGCCTTGGCCCATGGGACTGCATCGATTGACGCTCATTATTTTTCTGATGGAGATCGTGTGGCATGTGATGGGGTGAGTGATTTCTCGTACCATCTTCCATCTCCTCTCTACTGAAAGTTTTACAGACATATCGTGAGACTTCTGCATGAGGCCCCAAAACCTTCATGTTCTGTGTTGGGATCAGGTGTGATTTCTTGAAATCTATTAGAAAACAATTCTTGTAAGTTCTTGTATTGTTATTTGCAGATCCTTCGACAGTAGAGTTGCAGAAGATGCTCTCAGTAGATAATCATCTAGGTAGGGAACCACAATAACTCCTCTCAATCTCAGGACTGCTGATAGAGTCACCACTCGTGGAAATACTCTTGGGGATATACAGTGCCTTGCGAAAGTATTCAGCCCCCTGGAACTTTTCAACCTTTTGCCACATTTCAGGCTTCAAACTAAAAGCAAACTAAAAGATATAACATTTTACATTTTTGGTGAAGAATCAACAACAAGTGGGTCACAATTGTGAAGTGGAACAAAATTTATTGGATCATTTAAACTTTTTTTGGAATAATAAAACTGAAAAGTTGGGCGTGCAAAATTATACGGCCCATTTCCTTTCAGTCCAGAAGTTGATCTCTGATCTCTGAATGATCCAATGTTGTCCTAAATGACTGATGAAGATACATAGAATCCACCTGTGTGTAATCAAGTCTCCGTATAAATGCACCTGCTCTGTGATAGTCTCAGGGTTCTGCATCATGAAGACCAAGGAACACACCAGGCAGGTCCCTGATACTGTTGTGGAGAAGTTTAAAGCCGGATTTGGATACCAATAGATTTCCCAAGCTTTAAACATCCCAAGGAGCGCTGTGCAAGCGTCATATTGAAATGGAAGGAGTATCAGACCACTGCAAATCTACCAAGACCCGGCCATCCCTCTAAACAAGGAGAAGACTGATCAGAGATGGAGCCAAGAGGCCCATGATCACTCTGGATGAACTGCAGAGATCTACAGCTGAGGTGGGAGAGTCTGTCCATAGGACAACAATCAGTCCAACACTTCACAAATCTGCCCTTTATGGAAGAGTGGAAAGAAGAAAGCCATTTCTCACAGATATCCATAAAAAGTCTGGTTTACAGTTTGCCACAAGCCCCTGGGAGACACCAAACATGTGGAAGAAGGGGCTCTGCTCAGAGGAAACCAAAATCAGACTTTTTGGAAACAATGCAAAACGATATGTTTGGCATAAAAGCAACACAGCTCATCCCCCTGAACACACCATCCCCACTGTCAGACATGGTCTTAGAATGGCCAAGTCAAAGTCCAGACCTGAATCCAATTGAGAATATGTGGAAAGAGCTGAAAACTGCTGTTCACAAACATCTCCATCCAACCTCAAAGAGCTCCAGCTGTTTTGCGAGGAAGAATGGGCAAGAATTTCAGTCTCTAGATGCGCAAAACTGATAGAGACATCCCCCAAGAGACCGCAGCTGGAATCACAACAAAGTATTAATGCAAGGGGCCGAATAATTTTGCGCGCCCCACTTTTCAGTTTTATTATTACAAATAAAGTTTAAATGATCCAATAAATTTCGTTCCACTTCACAATTGTGACCCACTTGTTGTTGATTCTTCACAAAAATGTAAAATGTTCTATCTTTTTGTTTGAAGCCTGAAATGTGGCAAAAGGTTGAAAAGTTCCAGGGGGCCGAATACTTTCGCAAGGCAATTTAGCAATCCCAAAAGGCAAACATATGAATTGGAGATGTTGCAGACCTGATCTTGAGTGTAGAGCTATCTGAAGATGTTTGAGATGCTGGGGAAGTATTGGTATGTGTAGATACACATCCATTAGATCTATTGTTACAAGATAATCTCCATTTTATAATAGGGGCATTCTCGATCAGATTGTCTCCATCTTGAACTTTCGTCTGACAGAAAACTGTTCAGGTAGGTAAGATCTATTATGGATCTCCATTTGCCTACTGGCTTGTGCACTAGGAACACCTTGTAGTATACTCCTTTTCCTCTTTCTGATGGCAAAATGTTCTCTAAGGCTGACTTATGAATACATTGTGAGATTAGTCTGGCCACCACTGGTGACTCAAAGGGGTTGTCCGAGGTATTTTTTTCTAACTTGTCAGGTATAACAACTTTCCCATATACTTTGTGTTTCTAAAGCTGCTGGTTTCTCAGAGTTGACTGAGGGTCACATGACCTATGATGTCACCTTATCTCTCTGCTCTGTTCACAAGCCTCAGAGTTCAGATAACAGTCTGTACACCAGACCTCACTGGCCACGCCCCCTTTCTTTGCCGGCTCCTGCTATCTGCTCTCCCTGGTTTCCTTCAGATAAAACATTAACCCCTTCAGCCAGAACACACTGAGGGCTCAAGGATTTATGACAAATAGTAGCTGCAGCAGTGAGGAGACAAATGCTGGGCAAGGAGCTATAGAGGAATTGTATTGTACAAGAACAGGTAGGGAGAATTTCCTGTGTGTATCAGCAGTGTCATTGTACAGCTGGGACTTGTAGTCCTACACGTACAACAGCAGGCAGACATGTCACTCAGCACTTGTATTCACTGCCTTTGCAGAGAAGGGGGGAGGGGCTGAGATTGTTATTACTGTAGGTAAACAAAGGCCAGAAGAGAACCAGGAAAATGAGGAAATAGAGATTTTTTTGCCTAAAACTTGCTGAACTTAGTTGTATACTGCTGCCCATCAGATTTACAGTGCTATATATTTTTTTTATTATTATTGTGAACTTGTCCAAAGGAGGAGAAATTAACTCTAGTGTGTAGCCTTTTTATAGTGTGGAAACCACGCAGGTGTCTGAGGAGGTGGGTGCCCACTGGCACCAGAATTTTTGTAGACTAGCGCCTACAGGAGGCCCTGGAGGATTGGAGTCATAGATCAGCACATTTTTTATTGTTGCCCCTTCTCTTGAATGGCGAGCCTTATCTTTTGGATCTAAATCTTCTTTGTCTTTAAATCTGGAAATTTAGCTTCTTTTCTCTCATTCAGGGCTTCCAATAGTTTGTCCAACTGTCACCGAACATGTGCCCTGGTTGAAAGGGCAGGTTACAGAATTTAATTTTTTTAAATAAAATATCCCCAGGGCATTGTTTGATCTCCCTAGAGCATCTGACAGAGTTGGACAAGGCCATAGTCCTGGAGCAGACCTAGTGGACAGAGCCAAACAGATGGAGATCTACCCACCGAAACCGAGGAAAGAGCGATTTTAGACGTGGCAGCGGATCCTTCGGACAACTTTAGGACCAAATCCAAATCTTCAGAGAATTGTTCTTGTAGCTTATATGTAGACTTAAATCTAGTGCCAAGATTTCTTCTTTTCTCTGGCTTATCCAAGTCTTTTCTCCGCTACTCAACAAGGACTGGGTGACCAGGCTGCGACCAAACCTTTATTTAGCTCCTGGATTTATGCCGTACATCTTTTTCACACTCTATGATCTGGATGTAATCTGACCACCTGAAGGGGAAACAACTCCTCTGGGTCATCTGAGTCTAAGTCATCGGATGATTTAGATGCACAGAGACCTCAGAGGATAATGACTGCGGAGACGGATCACGTGAGTCTTTCCTCGGTCTCTTATATTTACGTGCAGCTTGAATTTCCTCAAGCACAGATTTTAGTTTGTTTCTAAACCAAGAAAACATGGAGCAGAACAGACAGAGGAGACCTCGTCAGGAGACTGGCAATGTCAGCTCATCAGGTAGAGGCTGATCTCAGCTGATACATGGTCTGGGCCTGGTTTTACTTCTCCTTTTCCTGCTGAGAGGAAGGCATCTATAGGAAAGAGACAACATCATCAGTATGTGTTCTAGCAGCTAGGAAACAAAGGGTTAATCTGCTAGAGCAGAGAAACACCTATAGAGCAGTAGCTGTTAATACTTCAGACATAACTCTGCAAACAGTGATTGTGCTTGTGCTCTATAAGCAGACATCTATGGACAGGAAGGAGTTAATACTTCAGGTATAAAAAATGGTGTTTGAGCTAATTAAATTGGAAAATAATGCCAGGAAGGAGTTTAAAGGGGTTATCTCACCTCACTGTTTGCTGGCTGCCTGGCTGCTCTCAGGGCCCCTCTTCCCTGCTTGCTGGGGGCGGAGCTAAACTCTCTGATGCAAAGCAAGGCAAGCCTGGCAGGGAGGAGGTAACCCCGCCCCTTGCTTGTGTGTGCTCGCTCCCGAGGCTGTCACAGTATTCTGTATCAGCCTCTGGGATGTCAGAGCTTGTTGCTTGCTTGTCACAATCTGCATTCTGATGTGTAAAAGCTTCCCCTCATATCAGAATTCAGTTTACTTTGCTTTGGTGTATATGATATTTATATATATATGTATTTTGTAAGCCATGTACACCAAACCATATATATATAGAGTTAGGCCACTTTCACACTAGCGGGAGCACGGATCCGGCGGGTGAAGTGTCCTGGTGGCTTCTAGTTGTCAGAGGCCCCAGCAGCTCCAGACAGCACAGGAGGAGGACGGCGCACAAAGGAAGGGAAGATTCCCCACAGCGCCCTCTGCTGGAGGGAGCTGTGAGGAAAAGTGCAGGTGACGGATCCATCATGAACTCCATTGAAAGTCAATGGAGGATGGATCCGTTTACTATTGTGTCACACCAAATTGATCTGTCCCCATTGACTTGCATTTGGGTTATTCCGGATCCGTCTTGGTGCAGATCCCCAGGATGGAGAGCAAACCACAGCATGTTGCGGTTTGCTGTCCGGTCTGTATACTGGAGAGAACTGAACGGAATGCATTTTGGAGCATTCCGTTCTCTTCAGTTCAGTTTTGTCCCCATTCACAATGAATAGGGACAAAACTGAAGCGTTTTATTCTGGTATTAAGCCCCTATGACTGAGCTCAATACCGGAATTTGTAAATGCTAGTGTGAAAGTAGCCTTAGAAGATAAGTAACTTACAAGTTGCTGTCTGCACTGAGTATATGAGAACAGGAACACTGTTATCTCCTTATGTGTTTGTATAAGGAGATAAGAGTTCCGTGCTCCAGCGCAGCGGTCTTCAGATAAGGTTAGTTAATAGTTATCCTATTTGCAATAGCCCTAAAATCTGTTTTCAGTTGCAGAGTCTCTGTATAGCACTTCTACAGGGCTGTAGCTATACACCCTAAGTGTTTGTCAGCGGCTGCTCAGCTCGGCTCACTAGGTGGCCGGCAAGGAGTGAATGGACAAGGACTAGAATGAGTGCGCTCGCTCCCGGCCACCAGAGCAGCCAGCCGAGCAGCAGAGAGTGTTTCTGTGGGCCTGTAATGTTCTCAGCGGTGGCCATAACCGCTAGAAACGAGCATGACATTTGGGGCTGTTTGACTCAAAAGAAGAGGTGACAGAGGCATTACCAAAAATAGAACTACATTGAAGAAAGGATGCTAGTAGTGCAAGGAACAAATTAAAGGTTAATTACTGAGGTGAGACAACCCCTTTAAGCCTTCAAACCAGAAAGGGTTAACTCTGCAAACAGCCATGGTTCTAGAGTCTAATGCCCCTTTCACACGAGCGGGAGACTCGCATGTCTCCCGCAACACATCTATAGGGCTGGACTCCGGCACTGAATGGGATTGCATATAATGCTATGCGATCCCTGTCAGTGCAGAGTCCAGCCCTGTAGATGCGTTGCGGGAGACATGCGAGGCTCCCGCTCGTGTGAAAGGGGCATAATACTGACAGGAACTTAAACCTTCAGAGACCGGCAAGCGTTACTGTAACACCCCAGAGTAGTGTTACAACTCTGCGTAACCAGCTTCTATCTGTGTGCTACTCTAGAAATGTAATTCCGTGCATTAATGTCATCACCAGCATTAATATGTATTATATTCAATGTTATGCAACTGTTTCCCATGTAATGTACCTGGTGTACCAGCAGGTGTCAGTAAATACTATGGCAGATTCAGATATAGTTTTACCAGAATGGTACAGTCTTTAGTCCATTCTGACCCCCTCTGCTGGAGAGAAGTTAAGTTCTTCCAACTTCCTGCAGTGAGGAGGAAATGACAGTTTAGTCAGAGAGTTGTCCCCTGTACCATGATCAGGGAGGACATGTGCAGGATAGCAGAGCACCTTTAGCTCTGCTGTGCTCTAAAGATTGAGTAATATAGCCTGCAATAAGGCACTACAATACTCTCAAGGGAAGCCAGACTTAGGAGGTAACCTCAGCTTAGAACAGGAAGCCTGAAACCTGAATTTCTAAGCATCTGCCAAGTATAAGCAATAGCTGCACTTGCTGGACACCAAGCTGAAGGATGAACTGAGTCATCTGCTTTCAAAGTTCAGTTAATAAAACTACGTTGGACCATTCATACAAGTCTGCGCATCATTCCCACCTGACGACCCTCAATTACTACTACTAGTAAATTTATTGCAGCCAGAGCCACCGCCTGGGGCCTGTTCGTCTTACAAGGTAGGAACACCGTGACAATCCCACCAAAGACTTGAGTGGCCTAAATACCCATTGGCACTCCTACCACTGGGACATAAAGGAAAATCACCTTAGAGGGCCCTGGAGGGGGAAAGGGTCACCCCCGTAGCAACCACGGCACCCCGGGTCACTGCAATATTGGCGTCACGGAACAGGATCTAATTTTTATGCTCAGGAAGCCCCCTCTATCTGTAAAACCCCCTACAAGAGACTTTATTGCATGTACTTACTGCTGGAAAGTGTGAGCCTATATTAGTTGCTGCACTGTGGCAAAGAAGGGGTTAATCAGCCATCTTGGATGTGGGCATCAGCTCTGGAGAAGGAAGACATCCACCAAGCAGAGGGGAGGACCCCAAACAGCCCACCTCCACAGAGGAACCAATCTTCCAGCAGGAGGAACAGAAGTACAGAGTACAAGTTCCCAGGAGGACAAAAAAATCAACTGCAACCCTTACAGGAAGTGAAGCAGCGGCCATCTTAGAAAAGGGAAAATGCTGCTTTTTTTCCCTGGATCCTAAGAAGCAATGTCCAGAGGTCTAAGTGAGTACCACTGGGAAAATAATCTTGCTAAAGACTGTTATGGGCTATAATCTGCTTGCTAGAGCATCATACTCTACAAAATTGAGAAGTTGCAGCGACTTTTAAAGGAGCCACGCACCAATTTTGTTGCTGTTACCCATAGCAACGTGTACTCAAATTGCATTCTAACTGGCACTGAACCCTCTAGTCTGATACAAGGTAGCAAAAGCCATGTCTGACAGCAAAGATAGCACCCACTTGGACTGCGGTGATACACCAGCAGCTGCTGCAGCCACATGCATCATGCCTCTGACTATGCCATATTACTTTGGAGCACCTTGGCTCCCACGTTATTCAGGAGAACCCCATTCACTCAGGGAATTCCGTGATAAAATGTTAGCTACCTTTAAGCTATATCCAGTATCTCAGGACCAGAAAGTGGAGATCCTGATTGGCCAGTTACAGGGAGCTGCACTCTGGGAGGTCAAGTCCTGGCCTTGGCCAGAGCGAAAAACAGCTGAGCAGATCCTAGACAGGCTCAGTACCACCTTTGAAACTAGGACCGCCTCTGAGCTAAATATGCGCTTCTTTGGAAAGCGACAGCAGTCAAAAGAGACTTTGAGAGACTTTGCCCTGTCCCTACAAGAAGCTCTGCGTGCAGTTATCCACATAGACCCCCGTGAAGCTGAGGGACAAGATCAAACCCTCAGAGAACAGTTTATTGAAGGTGTCTTAGACGAATCCCTCAAACGTCAGCTGAAGATGCTGTCAGCTCAACACCCAGATACCCCGTTCTTAGATTTTAAGGAGCTTGCTATTGGCATTTTGGGAGAAGGTCAGCGGTCTGAACCTCCTGAAGTCAAGAAGAAATCGCCTGGCATGCGACCTACTGTCTATGGCCAGATAGCTGAACATGGGTCCCAGGCACCTGTCCCAGATGCTGTCGCAGCCCTGACTGCTCAAGTCTCCCTACTAGCTGAGAATATGGAGAGAATGAGGAAGCAGCTAGAGCGATTGGAACATCAGCCCAAGACTGAGAAGGGGAATTCCACTTCACAAGGTCATCTTACACCCGGTCCTCGGGAAGAGCGACGTCGGCTGACCAGTAGAGTGTCAAATCCTGGATATCGTAGCTCCAGAAAACGCATAAGCCAACATTGTCAGAAGCCTGGACACACTGAAAGGGAGTGTTGGCAGTTAAGAGTATCCCCTGAGGCCAAGGACCGCCCCTCAGGAGGAAGAACACTAGGTCCCAACGATCCAGCTTTTATGCCTAAGTATGTGGGTGCTCGTCCCATGATTGAAGTTGGCATCAATGGAGTGAAGTTTTCTGCTTTAATTGATACCGGATCTCAAGTAACTACCATCCGGCAAGTAGCGTTCAAAAAATGCCAGAACGGAGCCCAGCTGACACAACCTCCAGAATCCCGGCTCCACATCATAGCCACTAATGGCCAAACAGTACCTATCTTAGGTTATTGGGAACCTACCTTACAGATTGAAGGTACCAAACTCCCACATCAAGGGGTAGTCTTGATTCAGGTTCCAGAAGATGACAATTACCCTGTTGTCCTGGGGATGAATGTACTTGGCAACTGCTACACGGAAGTGCTGGAAGCTCTGAAGAAAGCTCTAGTAACTGCACCCTCTGTAACCCAACATGCCATAAACCAGACCATCCAGGTGCTAGCTGCCCAACAAAAATTTGGCAACCGCCAGGGTGAAATATGCTGTGTTCGCATCAAGGATGCTCAACCTATCAAACTCCAACCTGGAGCAGAGACTCTGATATGGTGCAAGGCCTGCATCGGTGTCCGAGGTCAGGATTACCCGGCCCTCGTGGAACCCTTGCATCTACGAGACCATCCTCTAGTCCTAGCCACTAGGAGCTTGTTCACTGTGTCAAATGGGAATGTACCCATACGCTTGGTCAATCTAAGTGACAAAATCATAGAATTAAAAAAATTCTATCTAGTGGCAAGTCTATATCACGTCCGTCTACAAGACATCCTGGATCCCCCTATGGCTGCTGCACAACAATCGCTTCAAACAGCGGAGGCAGCCAAAGATCCGCTTGAGAACCCCTGGTGGACCGAACTACATATTGGAGATGCCACAACCTCTGCTGAACAGATCAAAGGTGTACTGGACTTAGTCAAGGAAAACCACCAAGTCTTCAGTAAACACCCCCCTGGACTATGGTCAAACCAGCCTCATAAAGCACAGTATTCCAACCGGCACTCATCCTCCAATCAAAGAGAGATATAGGCCAGTGCCTCCTGCCATGTACCAGCAGGTGAAGAAGATGGTTCAGGATATGAAGACGGCTGGGCTGCCCCTTTGGTCCTTGTAAAAAAGAAAGACGGAACCATTCGTTTCTGTGTGGACTACCACAAGATCAATAACATTACGCACAAGGATGCATACCCCCTGCCACGAATTGAGGAGTCTTTAGCAGCCCTGGGATCTGCTGCTTATTTTTCAACCCTGGATCTAACCAGTGGATACTGGCAAGTCCCCATGGCGCCAGAAGATAAAGAAAAAACAGCTTTCACTACCCCAATGGGTCTGTTCGAGTTCAACTACATGCCATTCGGATTGTGCAACGCCCCTGGAACATTTCAGAGACTCATGGAGAGATGTCTTGGACACAAAAACTTTGAGACTGTATTGCTGTACTTAGATGATGTGATTGTCTACTCCAAGACCTATGAAGAACATTTACAGCACTTGGAAGAGGTGTTCCAGACTCTGGCCCGTTATGGATTGAAAGTAAAGCCTTCAAAATGCCACTTACTGAAGCCCCAAGTGAAATATCTGGGACATGTCGTGAGTGCGAATGGTGTGAAACCAGACCCCGAAAAGATAGCTGCAGTACAAAGCTGGCCATCTCCTAAGACAGTCAAAGAAGTCAAGAGCTTTCTTGGATTTGCAAGTTACTACCGGAGATTTATCCCTCACTTCGCTCAAATTGCGGAGCCTATCCAGGAGCTTTTGAAGGGTCATCCTAAAGGCTCTCAGAATGCTAAGATACCAGTAGATTGGAATGAAGAGAGAGAAGCCCCTTTCCAACTGTTAAAAGAAAAACTCACAGAGCCACCAGTTCTGGGCTACCCTGACTATAGCCTGCCATTCTGCCTCTATACTGACGCAAGTAAGAAAGGTTTAGGAGCTGTACTATCTCAGACACAAGCCGGAACTGAAAGAGTCATTGCCTATGCCAGTAGGTCGTTATGAGAACCAGAGCGGAATGACCAGAATTATAGCTCTTTCAAGTTGGAATTCTTAGCCTTGGTATGAGCTGTAACCGAGAAATTTAAGGATTATCTGGTAGCCACTCCTTTCACTGTCTACACCGATAATAATCCACTGGCTCACTTAAACACTGCACGTCTAGGAGCTCTAGAACAAAGATGGGCCTCTAGATTGGCAAACTTCAACTTCACCATCAAATATCGGACTGGCAAAGCTAATGATAATGCTGACGCCTTATCCAGACTACCTGCTCAAAAAGAACTAATTTGCAAAGATGAGCAATGGGAAGATGTGGAAATGCCCATATTCTACTCCCGATTTGCCAGGCAGGAAGCCCTGCACACTGGACGCAAAGCCTCCAAAGCCACTAATTCTCCAAAGACCGGTGATTCCTCACCTCCAGTTGAGAAAGAGCTCTGGCTCAAACTACAAGCTGAGAGCAGAGTCATCGGAGAACTGATGGATTACTTTTCCAGTGGGCGCATACCGGAGAGAATCCGGCAGCGGAGAGCTGATCCGGAGCTAGTTCGCCTCTGGCAACAACGGAAACTGCTCTTCCTACAAAGAGATCTGCTCCTCAGGAGAACACTTGATCCAGTCACCTGTGAGCGCCTCCATCAGATAGTAGTGCCTCGAAGAGATGCTAAGATGGTAATGGACATGTACCATAACAGGTCTGGTCATTTTGGGACCCAAAAGACAGAAGCCACCATCAGACGGCGTTTCTACTGGACTGGCATGAGAAGTGATATTAAAGCCTGGTGCCGGGATTGTCCCACCTGTGCTGTAGCCCGAGGAGAAAGACATGACCAGCGAGCACCCCTTCATCCAATAGTGAGTAGGAGTCCTTTGGAAATTGTGGCTATCGATCACGTAAAACTGGAACACAGCAGATCCGGATATACCTACGCAATGACAATCATCGACCACTACACCAAGTTTGTCGTGGCCATACCTGTAAAGGACTTAACTGCTAAAACTACAGCAGCTGCCATGTGGAAAAGCTTCATTCTACCTTATGGGTCTCTAGACAAAATACTCACTGATCAAGGATCCGCATTTGAGTCTCAATTGTTCTATGAACTTTGTGCCTTTTAGAACTGCAAAAAACTAAGGACCACTGCGTATCACCCGCAAGGAAATGGTCTGTGTGAAAAAATGAACCAGACATTAATCAATATGCTCAAGGCTGTGCCACCTCACAAGAGGGCAGAGTTGCCGTTACTTCTACCTGAACTAGTGTACCTGTACAATAACACAATTCATTGCTCCACCGGGTACACCCCATACTATCTCATGTTTGGAAGACAGGGTCGTTTACCTGCCGACCACGCCCTCGATGTCCCCGTGCCGGACTCTGAACCACTCCTTCCTCAATCTGAGTGGGTAAAAGAGCATCAGAGACGTCTAGAAGATGCCAGAGAAATAGTGGAATCCAAAATAGAGAAGGCTCAGCAGAAAGAAAAACAGGGTTTTGATCTACATGCTCATGCTGAACCTTTACAACCAGGAGACCAGGTCTGGCTCAAAAACAATCACCCAGTAAGCAAGCTGGATAGTCGCTGGGAACGCGAGCCATATACAGTAGTTGCTGTTCCCTCATCGGAAGTCTATGAAATCCAGAGAGAGGGTAAAGGTATTCAGCGAGTACATCGCAACAGACTTAAGAAATGCCTCCAGGAACCTGTTCAGGAGCAACCAGAAGTGGATGAGTCACCTGAACTACCTTTATCTCTAGGAACCGAGCCAGAAACAGAATGGCCTTCCATGCTTGACCCCCTTCAGTGGTTTCTTCAACCTCAAATCCGTATCCTAATGCCAGTTTCGGAGACCACTGCACCTACAGAGCCAAGGCTGGTTACTGATCCTTCTTCACAAGTTCCGGACTCTACCTCCGTCCCCGGAGACTCTGAACTGTCTGTGCGGAGATCCCAATGGAACACTAGAGGTTAGCTGCCTGTTCGTTATAGGGACTTTCAGCTACAGCAGCGACCAAGACGAAGACTCCCAGCCATTCCTATAGGAGACCTCAGATTATGAGGAATACAACCTATTTGAGTTGTCTTCTACCTCGTTTGGATTACAAATAACTTTTTCTTCAATTGTTCCAGTTTTGCAACGTTACAAGCTAGCACCCAAAGAATAGACTCAAAAGTATACCTGAGCTCTTTGTGATTTCTACTGTTACATTTTTGCACTAATGTTTTATATTTCAGCAACGTTCATAATTGTTTTGCCCATTTTATGGACTCTTTTTGAATACAACAATGTGACCTCATATGCACTTTTTGAATGGACTTGGAATTTTATATTGTTAGCTAGATAGTTAGCACCTTGCTTTGTTGCTCATATGGACTGCCTCTGAGGACTCAAAAGTATTTCAGGTCCCACTTTACCTTGTGGTAGTTTAGAAAGAGTAGGCGTTTTATGGTATTTGCATATGTCCTTAACCTTTTTCTCTCCACAGAATTGGGAAAGGGAAGGAGTCAGTATGTTCTGTGCTTTGGTTCATGTGCTGTCGCTACACAGGGAGGACCAAGTGGTAGAGTCACAAGCAGATCTAACAACGTAAAGGGTAACCCTGCTGCTAAAAACATGAGTTAAGAGGGATTAACCCTCATGGAACTATGGAAGGTGGGCCGTTTCCTCCTCCTAGTTCAAAATGTCCTAAGATATGGTGCACCTGTCTTAGGGAAATAAGTTTAGCTACCTGTGCAGTCATCAAGGTGACAAAGCGTAAAGCATTATAAGGCCTTGGTGCTTTGAAGGGATTACAGAATGAAGCCACCCTTCTATTTGTGGGCTTTCATTGCAAAATGGTGGGATTACAGAGTAA
>ONZH01006132.1:0-21700 GCA_900303285.1 Rhinella marina | reverse complement strand
GCATATGCACTATAATGTGTGCATGTCCAACCACTACTAAAGTTATGTCCATCGAGCGGCGTGTGTATTACCAAACCCCCCCACCCACGGACATTTCAACACTCCCTAACTCTAAAGGGGTATTCCCATCTCAAGGATCAATGTTTAAAACGTAATACTGGTGGCCATGGTACTTTTTGTAATTAGATGTCATTACACATATATCCCCCATATTCCATAAAATCCAATTTTCTTACCCCTTGTTTACTTGTGGTTCCCCTTGGTTACGGCCCGCTTTTTCACATAATTGCCCGCGGGCCGCGGCTTGCGCAGAAGGAGTCCTTTTTCAACCCAGGCAAGCCGCTGCTTGTATCTGGAGCGCCACACGCCGGCTTCTCCGCTAAGTCTGATACAGAGCAGCGATTGCTCTGTATCAAGATGCGGGCAGAGATGACAGAGAGAAGAGGATCGCGAGCCGGAGACACCTGCACCTACAGAGGTAAGTATAAAAAAAAAAAAAAAAAAAACCCACTATACTTACCAACGATTTGGGGCCCAAACCACTGTTATTCTTTTCCATATCTAATTATATATAATTATGCCAAAACTAAAAAAAAAAATTGCCTACCTAAAAAATTTTTTTATTGATATTGTGGGCACTGGGGGCGGTGGGGGGAACAATGTGGAGGAAGATTGATGGGGAAAAATTGAGTATCACTGATTTTTTTTTATTTTTTATATATGATTTTGGGGACACTGGGTGTGGTGGGGGCCATAACATTGTGGAGGAAGATTGTGGGGGGGGGACATATATATATATGTTCTCTAGGGGGAACAATTGAGTATCACTGGTTTTTTTTTTGTTTTTTTTTTTATATATATTGATTTTGGGGACACTAGGGGACACTGGGTGTGGTGGGGGCCATAACATTGTGGAGGAAGATTGAGGGGGGACATATATATATATGTTCTCTAGGAGAACAATTGAGTATCACTAATTTTTTAAAAATTTTTTATATACTGATTTTGGGACACTGGGTGTGGTGGGGGCCATAACAATGTGGAGGGAGGGTGAGGGGGGACATAAATATATTTTCTCTAGGGGGAACAATTGAGTATCACTGATTTTTTTTTATTTTTTATATGTTGATTTTGGGGACACTATGGGACACTGGGTGTGGTGGGGGCCATAATAATGTGGAGGGAGGGTGAGGGGGGACATATATACATTTTTTATTTTGAGGAGCACTGTTTTTTTTTTAATTGTTTTTTAAATTGATATATGGGACACTAGGGGGAAGATAAAAGACGTTTAAAGTGACATCACTGTATTTATTATCCCTGTACGGTGACATCACTGTGTTTATTATTAGTGTTGAGCGAGCTGCTTGACGGGAGGAATCACTACAAAGTAGAAGCCTGAGGAGGTAAGTGGTCTGTGTTTGTTTGTTTGTTTTCTATTTTTCAGGGTCATGAATGCAGAGGACTACGTCGGATTCGGTGGACTACGTCGGACCAGCTTTTTTACTTTTTAAATAAAATGGTCAAACAGGGGTCTGGGGGAGTATTTATTTCAATAAAATGTTTTATACTTGTGTATGTATTTTTTTTACAATACTACAGTTTTAGCAATTACGGCTATCTACAGACGGCCCTGATTACTAATACTGGGCTTAGTGCTTGCCGGTATGGCCAGCACTAACCCCAACATCTATTACCCCGGCACCCACCGCCACCAGGGGTGCCGGGAAGAGCCGGGTACCCGCAGGACCGGACCTTCAAAATTGAGGGTCTGGCTCAGGGGCGGCTGCAGGCTGGTACCATTAGGCTGGGAAGGGCCAATAACCGTGTCCCTTCCCACCTTGGTAGTGCCAGGCTGCCGCTGCTGGTTGTATCTGGCTGGAGAAGGAAAAAAGGGGGGGACCCCACGCCATTTTTTTCCAAAAATAATTAAATAATTTTAAAAAATGGCGTGGGGTCCCCCCTTTTTTCCTTCGCCAGCCAGATACAACCAGCAGCGGCAGCCTGGCACTACCAGGGTGGGAAGGGACACGGTTATTGGCCCTTCCCAGCCTAATGGTACCAGCCTGCAGCCGCCCCAGAGCCAGACCCTCAATTTAGAAGGTCCGGTCCTGCGGGTACCCGGCTCTTCCCGGCACCCCTGGTGGCGGTGGGTGCCGAGGTAATAGATGTTGGGGTTAGTGCTGGACTGCCATACCGGCAAGCACTAAGCCCAGTATTAGTAATCAGGGCCGTCTGTAGATAGCCGTGATTACTAAAACTGTAGTATTGTAAAAAAAATACACACACACAAGTATAAAACATTTTATTGAAATAAACACTACCCCAGACCCCTGTTTGACCATTTTATTAAAAAAAAAAAAAAAAAGCTGGTCCGACGTAGTCCACCGAATCCGACGTAGTCCTCTGCATTCACGACCCTGAAAAATAGAAAACAAACACAAACACAGACCACTTACCTCTTCCTGCACTGGAATAATACACACAGCGATGTCACTGTACAGGGATAATAAACACAGTGATGTCACTGTACAGGGATAATAAACACAGTGATGTCACTGTACAGGGATAATAAACACAGTGATGTCACAGTACAGGGATAATAAACACAGTGATGTCACAGTACAGGGATAACAAACGCAATGTGCCCCCATCAGACCTCAGGTCAGCGTCTTGTGCCCCCCTCAGACCAGGGTCTTGTGCCCCCTCAGACCAGGGTCTTGTGCCCCCCTCAGACCAAGGTCTTGTGCCCCCCCTCAGACCAGCGTCTTGTGACCCCCCTCAGACCAGCATCTTGTGCCCCCCCTCAGACCAGCGTCTTGTGCCCCCCCTCAGACCAGCGTCTTGTGCCCCCCTTCAGACCAGCGTCTTGTGCCCCCCTCAGACCAGCGTCTTGTGCCCCCCCTCAGGTCATAGTGCGCGCCGGCAGGGAAAACAGTGGTGCGCGGAACCTGATGGCAGCGGCAGCGCAGAACAGGTAAGTATGCTTTTTTAAAGTGGCTGGGTGGGCTGATCTGAGGGAGTGCGGGGCCCCCCATGAAATCATTGGAGCCGGGGCCTGGAGCAGTAGCTCCAGATGCTCCAATTATAATCCGGCCCTGGCTGCGCCCCCCTCCAGATGGCGCCCCTCCAGATGTAGCAGAGCTGTATGGGTAGCGGTTCAGGCACAGTGTGAGAGGGAAAGACAGATGTAGCAGAGCTGAGTTAGAAGTTGCTTAGCTATTGGGGGAGGTGAAGACAGTCGTAGCGGAGCTGTATAGGTAGCGGTTTATCCACAGTGTGAGAGAAAGACCGATGTAGCAGAGCTGTATGGGTAGCAGTTCAGGCACAGTGTGAGAGAGAAAGACAGATGTAGCAGAGCTGTATGGGTAGCAGTTCAGGCACAGTGTGAGAGGGAAAGACAGATGTAGCAGTGCTGAGTTAGAAGTTGCTTAGCTATTGGGGAAGGTGAAGACAGATGTAGCGGAGCTGTATAGGTAGTGGTTCATCCACAGTGTGAGAGAGAAAGACAAATGTAGCAGACTGTATGGGTAGCGGTTCAGGCACAGTGTGAGACGGAAAGACAGATGTAGCAAAGCTGAGTTAGAAGTTGCTTAGCTATTGGGGGAGGTGAAGACAGATGTAGCGGAGCTGTATCGGTAGCGGTTCATCCACAGTGTGAGAGAAAGACAGATGTAGCAGAGCTGAGTTAGAAGTTGCTTAGCTATTAGGGGAGGTGAAGACAGATGTAGAAGAGCTGTATGGGTAGCAGTTCAGTCACAGTGTGAGAGGGAAACACAGATGTAGCAAAGCTGAGTTAGAAGTTGCTTAGCTATTGGGGGAGGTGAAGACAGATGTAGCAGAGCTGTATGGGTAGCAGTTCAGTCACAGTGTGAGAGGGAAACACAGATGTAGCAAAGCTGAGTTAGAAGTTGCTTAGCTATTGGGGGAGGTGAAGACAGATGTAGCGGAGCTGTATAGGTAGCGGTTCATCCACAGTGTGAGAGAAAGACAGATGTAGCAGAGCTGTATGGGTAGCAGTTCAGGCACAGTGTGAGAGAGAAAGACAGATGTAGCAGGGCTGTATGTGTAGCAGTTCAGTCACAGTGTGAGAGAGAAAGACAGATGTAGCAAAGCTGAGTTAGAAGTTGCTTAGCTATTGGGGGAGGTGAAGACAGATGTAGCGGAGCTGTATAGGTAGCGGTTCATCCACAGTGTGAGAGAGAAAGACAGATGTAGCAGACTGTATGGGTAGCGGTTCAGGCACAGTGTGAGAGGGAAAGACAGATGTAGCAGAGCTGAGTTAGAAGTTGCTTAGCTATTGGGGGAGGTGAAGACAGATGTAGCGGAGCTGTATAGGTAGCGGTTCATCCACAGTGTGAGAGAGAAAGACAGATGTAGCAGACTGTATGGGTAGCGGTTCAGGCACAGTGTGAGAGGGAAAGACAGATGTAGCAAAGCTGAGTTAGAAGTTGCTTAGCTATTGGGGGAGGTGAAGACAGATGTAGCGGAGCTGTATAGGTAGCGGTTCATCCACAGTGTGAGAGAAAGACAGATGTAGCAGAGCTGTATGGGTAGCAGTTCAGGCACAGTGTGAGAGAGAAAGACAGATGTAGCAGAGCTGTATGTGTAGCAGTTCAGTCACAGTGTGAGAGGGAAAGACAGATGTAGCAAAGCAAAGTTAGAAGTTGCTTAGCTATTGGGGGAGGTGAAGACAGATGTAGCGGAGCTGTATAGGTAGCGGTTCATCCACAGTGTGAGAGAGAAAGACAGATGTAGCAGAGCTGTATGGGTAGCGGTTCAGGCACAGTGTGAGAGGGAAAGACAGATGTAGCAGAGCTGAGTTAGAAGTTGCTTAGCTATTGGGGGAGGTGAAGACAGATGTAGCGGAGCTGTATAGGTAGCGGTTCATCCACAGTGTGAGAGAGAAAGACAGATGTAGCAGACTGTATGGGTAGCAGTTCAGGTACAGTGTGAGAGGGAAAGACAGATGTAGCAAAGCTGAGTTAGAAGTTGCTTAGCTATTGGGGGAGGTGAAGACAGATGTAGCGGAGCTGTATAGGTAGCGGTTCATCCACAGTGTGAGAGAAAGACAGATGTAGCAGAGCTGTATGGGTAGCAGTTCAGGCACAGTGTGAGAGAGAAAGACAGATGTAGCAGAGCTGTATGGGTAGCAGTTCAGTCACAGTGTGAGAGGGAAAGACAGATGTAGCAAAGCAAAGTTAGAAGTTGCTTAGCTATTGGGGGAGGTGAAGACAGATATAGCGGAGCTGTATAGGTAGCGGTTCATCCACAGTGTGAGAGAGAAAGACAGATGTAGCAGAGCTGTATGGGTAGCGGTTCAGGCACAGTGTGAGAGGGAAAGACAGATGTAGCAGAGCTGAGTTAGAAGTTGCTTAGCTATTGGGGGAGGTGAAGACAGATGTAGCGGAGCTGTATAGGTAGCAGTTCATCCACAGTGTGAGAGAGAAAGACAGATGTAGCAGACTGTATGGGTAGCGGTTCAGGCACAGTGTGAGAGGGAAAGACAGATGTAGCAAAGCTGAGTTAGAAGTTGCTTAGCTATTGGGGGAGGTGAAGACAGATGTAGCGGAGCTGTATAGGTAGCGGTTCATCCACAGTGTGAGAGAAAGACAGATGTAGCAGAGCTGAGTTAGAAGTTGCTTAGCTATTGGGGGAGGTGAAGACAGATGTAGCAGAGCTGTATGGGTAGCAGTTCAGTCACAGTGTGAGAGGGAAAGACAGATGTAGCAAAGCTGAGTTAGAATTTGCTTAGCTATTGGGGGAGGTGAAGACAGATGTAGCAGTACTGTATGGGTAGCAGTTCAGTCACAGTGTGAGAGGGAAAGACAGATGTAGCAAAGCTGAGTTAGAAGTTGCTTAGCTATTGGGGGAGGTGAAGACAGATGTAGCGGTGCTGTATAGGTAGCGATTCATCCACAGTGTGAGAGAGAAAGACAGATGTAGCTGAGCTGTATAGGTAGCGGTTCATCCACAGTGTGAGAGAGAAAGACAGATGTAGCAGAGCTGTATGGGTAGCAGTTCAGGCACAGTGTGAGAGAGAAAGACAGATGTAGCAGAGCTGTATGGGTAGCGGTTCAGGCACAGTGTGAGAGAGAAGGACAGATGTAGCAAAGCTGTATAGGTAGCGGTTCAGGCACAGTGTGAGAGGGAAAGACAGATGTAGCAGAGCTGAGTTAGAAGTTGCTTAGCTATTGAGGGAGATGAGGACAGATGTAGCAGTGCTGTATAGGAAGCTGTTGAGCAAAAGAGCTAGAGGGGATTGGTGAGGGATGATATAGCAGACCTGTATATGCATATGCTGGATATGCATCTATATATATATATATATATATATATATATATATATATATATAGTCAAAAGTGTATAAACAACTGCAGTAGATCTATAATGTAAACAAATCTGCATCAGTGCTGGTGGTTGGGGATGGTAATATTTTATGTGAGGCAATAGCACAGATAATTAGGTTACTAGCTAACATGCTATGGGGACAATGTACAATAGTAAATTATTTTTTTTATGGTAAGAATGGGCTTGTAAAAGATAAAATATGTTTTGTGTGTAAAACTATATTAGAATGCAAGAGAGCCACTTGTTACTGTCTGCTTAGCTCACTTTGGCTCTGAGTGAGGATTCCACAGCAGATAGAATATGCTTCACAGACACTGCAGGCTGATGACTCATACTATCCACATGAATGAGCACAAAAGGACTGAGCTCTCAGTGTGATGTCATAAGGAGGCGTGGCAGCCCTTCACTCAAACTGCCTAAGCCCGCCCAGCCTTAGAAGCAGGAAACCAGGAAGTGAACAGCAGAGCTGGCTGCTGGTAAGGCTGAAATAGCAAGATGAGAATACCCCTTTAAGGCGTTGATTGCTGGCAGAAAACAGAGCATCCATTAGTATTACAGATGCCCCTTACAGTTTAGGCTCAACGCGTTTCTGTGCCCTACAGGCACTTCGTCAGGAGCGCATCAAACAGAGTAGCATCAAGCAGTCAGAGAGAGCTGCCTAGTGTGGCAGTGTGCCAAGAGTAAAGGTATCGGCGCTATGATGGCCGTACGCGGCTGCACACGTGCCGAGTTTAAAAGGGTAAAACCCAGCCCCACATGATGTGACGTACTGCCTGCCAGTCAATTAGGAGGCACCCAGCCTCCATACAGATAATGATGGACCGCAATCGGCAGCAAGATAAAGTAAGTGTCATCTGTGAGAAGCGCAATACAGCGCACTGTGACTTTAATTGGGAATATCTTGGCGGTTATAAAACAAATACCAGAGATATCCAGAGGCAACAGGATGGAGGACCAGAGGGTCCTCTGTTATTAGAAATATACCCTTATTGCTACAACAAAACAACATAACATGGATCCCACAGTTAATAAGACATGGTGCCTGTGAGAATGCAGTGTATAATTACAGCACAGTGCATACCATGTATCTATATTTTCCCAGTGGTAATGATAGATCCAGATACATCTGTTGCAATAAGGTTAAGGACCGCGGTCAAAAAAAGATCACTGTAGCATGTACAGTCAGTACACCAGGAACCATGCCTGCAGTAAGTAATGACATAAAGTGATGGCATGATGTCACACACAGCAGGATTGATCTCCTGCATCACCACTTGTGGAATGCAGAGATGTGACATTGGGGCATATCACAGCCCGATATAATTATATCGACACATGAAAGATGGAAACCTCAGCCCTGCATAATCCCTCCTATGGCCACTGGGGCTGGAGAGAACTCTCCTATTATCCGAAGATGTCACAGGGAATGTATTGGGCAGTTAGAAACATATATTAAATAAATGATGCAAATTATAAAGCATCATTTAACCCTTGTGGTTTCATAGTATTTAATTTGAAAATCCAACGGGCTTCTTTTTGTAATAGAAGGCGATCAATATTTCCACCCCTCTGGGATTTCTTGATATGTTCAATGCCCTGAAAATGGACACTTTCCACCTTACCCTGATGGTGATCCAGTACATGGCGAGCAATCGGCGTATCATTAGCTTTTCTAATGTCGGAGATATGCTCCCCTATTCTCCTCCTAAGCTCCCGTTTTGTTTTCCCAATATATTTGATATTGCAGGTACATGTCATCAGGTAAACAACCCCCGTGTTCTTGCAGTTGATAAAAGACCTGATAAAAAACGGGTCATTGGTGTTGCTACCAAAGAAGGACTTCCCCTTCTTGATGTATCTGCAGAATTTGCAGGAACCACATGGATAAGTACCTGTCGTGGAACTCTTTAACCAGGATTGCGGGGCTGGACTCTGATATAGGCTATGTACCAGACGGTCGTGCAAATTTTGACTGCGACGGTATGTGATAGCCGGCGTACTGGGGATATAATTTCCTATATCTGTGTCCGAGAGAAGAATATCCCAATTGTCTGCCAAAATTTCATGAATTTCTGAATGCGCCTTATCATATGTGCCAATAATTCTAACAGTTTCTGACTGTACATCTCTGGACTTAGGACATAAGAGTTGTTCCCGGGTCGCGCTCATAGAGCGTTGGTACGCATGTTTAAGAATGTGTTGCGGATATCCATGATGGGTGAATCTCCGTCTCAGATCTTGTGCTGCAGATCTGAAACCAGCCATTTCAGAACAATTCCTGCGAATCCGCAAGTATTGGCCTTTAGGAATACCCCTTTTCAGGGCTATAGGATGACCACTATCCCAGGCCAATAAGTTGTTAGTGGCCGTAGGTTTTCTAAACACATGTGTAGAAATCTGGCCTGTATCACTAATGGTCACTGTCAGATCCAAGAAAGTGATCGGTAGTGACCAACAAATTGAGGTCTCTAGAGGGCCTCCCCATAGGACGTGAAAATATTAGTCGTTCTGAGAGTGACGCATTGAGGGCACTTCAACAAGATACAGAAATCATCCTGAAACCGTCAGACAAGGGTGGTAATATCATCATTCTCAATCACGAGCAGTATACTAACATGTGCCTTCGTATCCTTAATGACAAGCATACCTATAAAAAACTGTCATCGGATCCAACGCCTGACTATAAGATGGAGCTTTCCGGCATTCTTGATAGGGCCTTAGCTGATAAATTAATCAGCAAAATTGAAAAGGCATTTCTTCTACCGGAATTTCGAATCTTAGCGGCGTTTTATAGTCTACCAAAGCTACACAAAGGCACGAACCCGCTAAAGGGCAGACCAATTGTCTCGGGCATAGGAAGCCTCACCTCCAACATCAGCACGTATGTTGATGAAATATTAAGATCCTTTGTGGTAGGCTTACCTTCATATGTTCGAGACACAATGGACGTCCTTGGCAGGCTACATGACATTTATGTTGAGGAGGGCACATATCTGGCTAGCCTAGATGTCGAGGCCCTCTACAGTTCCATCCCACATGATCTTGGATGTAGAGTGGTCTTCCACTTCCTCCGACAGCGGGGTGAACATTTAGGGTGCCATAATCTGTTTGTGATGGAGTTATTACAATTCATCTTGACACATAATATCTTTGTCTTTGACGGACGAATCTTCCACCAGCTCAGGGGAGTTGCAATGGTGAGCCCATGTGCCTCCACCTTTGCAAATCTCTACCTGGGCTGGTGGGAGAAGGAGGTGGTGTTTAATGAATCCCTTGAACACTTCACATCATCAATTCCCCTCCGTTACATCGATGATGTAATACTTTTGTGGAAGGGGGATAAGATGGAGTTCCAGGAATTTGTGTCTGCCCTCAACGCGAATCAATTCGGCGTGTTTTTCACTTCAGAAATCCATGACAAACAGATCACTTTCTTGGATCTGACAGTGACCATTAGTGATACAGGCCGGATTTCTACACACGTTTTTAGAAAACCTACGGCCACTAACAACTTATTGGCCTGGGATAGTGGTCATCCTATAGCCCTGAAAAGGGGTATTCCTAAAGGCCAATACTTGCGGATTCGCAGGAATTGTTCTGAAATGGCTGGTTTCAGATCTGCAGCACAAGATCTGAGACGGAGATTCACCCATCGTGGATATCCGCAACACATTCTTAAACATGCGTACCAACGCTCTATGAGCGCGACCCGGGAACAACTCTTATGTCCTAAGTCCAGAGATGTACAGTCAGAAACTGTTAGAATTATTGGCACATATGATAAGGCGCATTCAGAAATTCATGAAATTTTGGCAGACAATTGGGATATTCTTCTCTCGGACACAGATATAGGAAATTATATCCCCAGTACGCCGGCTATCACATACCGTCGCAGTCAAAATTTGCACGACCGTCTGGTACATAGCCTATATCAGAGTCCAGCCCCGCAATCCTGGTTAAAGAGTTCCACGACAAGTACTTATCCATGTGGTTCCTGCAAATTCTGCAGATACATCAAGAAGGGGAAGTCCTTCTTTGGTAGCAACACCAATGACCCGTTTTTTATCAGGTCTTTTATCAACTGCAAGAACACGGGGGTTTTTTACCTGATGACATGTACCTGCAATATCAAATATATTGGGAAAACAAAACGGGAGCTTAGGAGGAGAATAGGGGAGCATATCTCCGACATTAGAAAAGCTAATGATACGCCGATTGCTCGCCATGTACTGGATCACAATCAGGGTAAGGTGGAAAGTGTCCATTTTCAGGGCATTTAACATATCAAGAAATCCCAGAGGGGCGGAGATATTGATCGCCTTCTATTACAAAAAGAAGCCTGTTGGATTTTCAAATTAAATACTATGAAACCACAAGGGTTAAATGATGCTTTATAATTTGCATCATTTATTTAATATATGTTTCTAACTGCCCAATACATTCCCTGTGACATCTTCGGATAATAGGAGAGTTCTCTCCAGCCCCAGTGGCCATAGGAGGGATTATGCAGGGCTGAGGTTTCCATCTTTCATGTGTCGATATAATTATATCGGGCTGTGATATGCCCCAATGTCACATCTCTGCATTCCACAAGTGGTGATGCAGGAGATCAATCCAGCAGCTGTGTGTGACATCATGCCATCACTTTATGTCATTACTTACTGCAGGCATGGTTCCTGGTGTACTGACTGTACATGCTACAGTGATCTTTTTTTGACCGCGGTCCTTAACCTTATTGCAACAGATGTATCTGGATCTATCATTACCACTGGGAATATATAGATACATGGTATGCACTGTGCTGTAATTATATTACACTGCATTCTCACAGGCACCATGTCTTATTAACTGTGGGATCCATGTTATGTCGTTTTGTTGTAGCAATAAGGGTATATTTCTAATAACAGAGGACCCTCTGGTCCTCCATCCTGTTGCCTCTGGATATCTCTGGTATTTGTTTTATAACCGCCAAGATATTCCCAATTATATTCACAGTACGCTGTATTGCGCTTCTCACAGATGACACTTACTTTATCTTGCTACCGATTGCGGTCCTTCATTATCTGTATGGAGGCTGGGTGCCTCCTAATTGGCTGGCAGGCAGTACGTCACATCATGTGGGGCGGGGTTTTACCCTTTTAAACTCGGCACGCGTGTGACCGCGTACGGCCATCATAGTGCCAATACCTTTACTCTTGGCACGCTGCCACACTAGGCAGCTCTCTCTGACTGCTTGATGCTACTCTGTTTGATGCGCTCCTGACGAAGTGCCTGTAGGGCACAGAAACGCGTTGAGCCTAAACTGTAGGGGGCATCTGTAATACTAATGGATGCTCTGTTTTCTGCCAGCAATCAACGCCTTAAGAGTTAGGGAGTGTTGAAATGTCCGTGGGCGGGTGTTGGTAATACACACGCCGCTCGATGGACATAACTTTAGTAGTGGTTGGACATGCACGCATTATAGTGTATATGCACGCTATATAGGAGGCCAATTGCTGATTGCGGTTGCCTGCTTATGCACTATATGTCCATTCCACATAAGTCCTCAAGCACTAACATGCTCTGTGACTTTTAAACGTTGTGGATCTGATATCTGCGATCTTTGGACATAAATAGCGAACTGATATACACACTCTCCAATAGAGAGAGGTGTTACGCTGTTTATTAGTGTGTGTTCACACACATCCATTGCGCAGTGTTGGTGGAGTATATATTAGAATTGGATCGATACCTGATTAATGTGGCGCCAATTAGCTCCTACCACAAGTAACTAGGGATTGGTTTTATGGGTTTTTCCCCCATTTATTTCTACCGGTTTTTCTAATAAAGCATTTATTGTTTTGTTCCATTTTAGCTTTCTTTACTATTATATATTACTTGATTTCTATGAACGCATACCTCTTTTGACCTTTTTGTAGTTAAAGTGAACTAATTTGAGCTTTGCCAAATTTTCGCTTGTTGTTCTAGAAGTACAGCATACCATCTTTTGGGAGCCTCCTTGATGATTTGCCAACACTCCTAAATTTCCAGGGTCTAATTTTCAAAGACAGTGTCTGTAAATTCAGACTTTTTCGGGCAGAAAATGGGTGGGGCTTATGTTCATAAGTATGTTGATAAGTACTACAATGTTGGTAAGTATGGTAAAGTAGGGAATGCAGTATGATTAATGCTACAACAGAACAGGCCACAAAAAACAGTCTTTTTTTTTCCTTGTGTGGTTTGTACAGGAAAATGGCCTCACTCATCAAAACCGTCTTACCGTAAAACTCTTACCCATATAAATCACTCAGAGCTCAGCTTTCATTTTATCAGAGCAGTTTAAGAAATAGATGGTACTCTTTTGGGTGACAGTAATGTTGTAGGTGCGTCCAACATGCCCTATTCAATTCAACAAAAAATTGCTACAGTATAGGTCTACACAGGCACAGACTTGCTTAGAGAAATACAGGACTCTTTTACAGGTGAATTTTCCATACCTTCCCGTTCCAGCAAAATGAAGCAAATTGAAATTCATGTCTGGAATATAGAGCATGTGGCGCAGAAGTTGTTCCAGAATATGAAGGATATGTCAAATGGACACATCTTTGCATAGTCACTGGAGGAACCCACTTCCACCATCTCCTATAATCGATATATACATCAACAACACGCCACCCCCCAGGGCCAATCGTATCCAAGGTCTATAGGAATGCTGAGTGCTGTGGTGCGGCCCTAATAATCTCTATGTGTCACGGTGCTCCTACCTGGATACAGCCAATCCCCAGGGTTAGGCTCCAAAGCAATAGGGGGATCCTTGAGGTAGGAGGTGAAGAATAAATGGAGTCCGGGCAATATTCAGGCTTTCTCTTGGTTCCAGCAGGCTTTGGCGTAAAATGTCAGGCAAACTTGATAACTCTGCTTTCTCTCTTTCTCTGCTGGGCTGACAGGCATGCTTGATAACTCTGCTTTCTTTCTCTCTGCTGTGCTAAATTCTGCTTTGGTCTGGTTGCTGGACTTTTGGTCAGGTATGGTATCCTTGGATTGGGGTGCCTTTGGCTGATGTCCCCCTCCTTACACTCAGTCAGGAAATTAGCATGGAGTCTGGGTGCTACTTTCCTTTGGAGGCTCCTGCTCTAGCTGGAAAATAATTTCTCCTTGCAGCTATGTTTTCTGGCAACCAGACAACACTTTCCCCTTGTTGCTATATCTTCTATACATCTGATTCCATGGCAAGCATAGCATAGCCTGCACTGGCTGTTATAGGCATTTGTGGTCCTCAAGGTGCCCTAGCTTAGACTTCCCTGTCTAGACTAGACTAAACTGGAACTGCTGCCCCTCCCTTCTGATAAGAAACAGGACTCGCCCACTTCTCCCCAAAGGGGGGGAAGGGGAATGGAATGGTGAGTTCCATTCTATCTAAGTATCCGTCTGCCACTTACGCTGCCACCTGCTGGTAAACCAGGCATATTACATGTAGAAAACAGTTACATAGCAATAATATCAATGCCCACTTGTGAAGGACCTGGAAATAAATACAAGAATGACATTGGTGTTAGCAATAAAAGACAGTAGCATGATGAAAGAATAGTAATACCACTCTGGGGCATTACACATCATTCTTCCTTTATTCTGTAGAAACTACATGGAGGGAAAAAAAGGTTCTGTTTTTCGATTCCATTTAACACTAGGTGCAGCTAGCATTATATGCCGGGTTTAGGGAGAAGTGTCCGCTGCTGGTTAACTATAGGTAGAGACCTTTCAAACATGAGCTGGACTACTCCCTGGGCAGATAACACTGACAGCAAGCCAGTTGTAAGTCTATGTTTTATCTACAACATGGCAATGCTTTAAGGTTAAACATAGCTAAGCCGTCTCGCAGAACCTTTTGCATATCATGTTGCCTGCATATACAGTTGCATGATGTTGGTAACAAGATCCCTCTAAGAAAGCAGTGTGAATAAAGTCGCATAACCTAACAGAAGAAACATTGAAAGATGTTCATCATTTATTCCAGTAACAGTACTCTTAGGAGTGAAAAATCTTTCTATATCCACCTGTCTACGTGAGATTTCCATAACATCACTATCCCATAAGGTGGACGTCATAGTTATTAAACATGATTTGGTTTTCTTACAAGCACATGTACCACACTGCCATTCGCTTGTGACTGAAATGTATTTTCTCACTAAAACCTTGGAACAAGCTGTTAATTGGATCAGAGTGGGGGAGGGCTGTCTACGCAGCTGGAATGCCGATAACTGAATATGACAGCTGCTCCAACTGCATACATGGAGGGGAAGAGCAAATAATTGTGGCAACTTATTCTGATTTTCTCACTTTTTAAAGGTGGCAAAACTAAATATAGACATGCTGTTTTTTTCTTTCGACATTGAACATTGTGTTAATGTAATTTAGCATGTTCAGGAAGTCAGCAGGGGGATGAGACATCTACAAATTTCATACTTATTCTGCATTTCCAAAAGTAATGTTTAATTGTTTGTTTTTAACAGCACTGTGCATACATTTTAAAAGTAATATTACATACATATATGCTTGTGTGATGCACTTGGCTTGACCTGTTTTGAAGACTAAGGGGGTCATTTACTATACTTTTCAGGTGCAGATGACGGTTAATCGCGCTGCTATCTGCAACACCAGATCTAAATAAGTGGACAGGAAAGGGGATGGGTCTTACATTTAGAACTGGCGCTGGATGCTCCTAAATTATGGAGAGGCTGACGCCAGCTATGGGGCTTTATTAAGGTCCGGTGTCTAAAACGCTGGTCTTAATAACTGTGCCTCTAAAGGTTTGTTCATATCCCACCCCTGAAACCCACACCTATCTCTAGAACAGGGCCACCAAAGCGGGGAAGAGCATGCTGCACTATTGCTGGAATTCCCACAGAAATGAATGGAGAGAACACCAGACATGCAAGGCCACCACTCTATTTACCTCTGTGGAAGTTCTGGAAATAGCAGAGATGGTGCTCAATTATTTTTGAAACTCCCATAGAAGTGAATGGAGGGTGGCCGTGATTGGGCGGTGCACCCTCATACACTTTGGGGTACCCGTTCTAGAGATAGGTGTGCGTTCCAGAGGTGAGATACTCACACCTATCTAGCATATCCTAGCGACATGCCACTAATGTCTCAGTTAAGACAACCCCTTTAAGGCTAAATGATCTGGCCAAGCCACACAATGCAGACTGATTTTTTTTTGTTCCAGCATTGGCTAAACTAGCTACGGGCACTTGACCTTATCCTAAGACAAACTAAACAGCTTAAATAACAGAAGCTCCAGTCTGTTGCGTAATGGCAACATACAGCATCTGATGGCCCCTTTTGACTATAATGGGGTCCATTAGGTTTCCATCAGTTTGCCTGTGATCTTACATGCTAAAATAGTAAAGCATACTGCACTATTATGTCTGTTTTTTATGTCCTATTTGAGCCTCTAATACAAATGTGAATGAAGCCTAAAATGCCTTTTTTTTTTAACTGAAACTTTAATTCAGGTATGCTTCTGGATGACAGTCCTACACTCATGCCCCTACAATTCAAACACCTTCCAAAAATTCATCTCAACTGACATATCTCTGTTGTCTCTATTACAATGGCTAGAGCAGGGATCAGCAATTCAGCACTCCACCCGCTGTAAAAATACAGCTCTCAGCATGCAACATGCTCAGCTCTTCTTTTAGCTCTCATAGAAGTGAATGGGGCATTCTGGGAGTTGTATTTTCAGAACAGCTGGAGTGCTGGAGGTTTCTGATCCCTGGCCTAGAGGCTCAGCAATCTAGTCCAACAATTCTGACCAGACTGAGGACATCATCCTGTTGAAGACTTTGAACTTTAAGGAAATGTATCATCAGAAAATTACCTACTGTTTAAGTCACATGTTTATGTTAAACTTTTTTTTTTTACAATTTTGATGTTTTTTTTTCTATATCACTATCCAGGAGCATACATAAAAACCATTGGGCCCCATATCAAGAATCTGAATTGGGCCTCAATGTCCGGATGCGCCAGATCCGGTATTGCTGTGATTTTCGTTGTTACGCTCCTATGACAGAGTATAACAGCAAACATCACTAGCGCAGATGTGAACAAAGCCTAATATACACCTCAGCTGCTGCAGAACATGATAATTACCAGTTTGGGCCTGTTTGACACTGCTGGCAGTAGTTCCAGCAAGCTCTTCCGGCAGAGAACGGCCTGTCAGGGCTATCTGGTTACAATGGGGCCATCAATGCCACATCCAAAGAGCTCTGGCAGGTTGTTCTCTAATAGAACAGCCTGCAAGAACTACTGCTGGCAGTGTGAAACAGGTCTTATTGCTGAAAATTAGTGAGCAATACACAGAGGGGGTAAAAGAGAGAACTACAACTCCCAGAATGTCCACGCTGTTATTATGAAACACAATTTAACATTACAGGGAGAGAGTATAATAGGAGAGAACCACAACCTCCATCATTACCAGACTGTAATAATACAGCATCATCTTTGTTTGTTTTTTCAGAGGAAAGAACTACAACTCCCAGTATGTCCAGATTGTTATTACAGTGAACATTTCATGTCGGGGAATACAGTAGGACCAAACTACAACTGCCAGTATTAGGATGTTATGGGCTATCCCAGGACACCACACGGACATAACAGGCTTCTTAGAATCGCTGCACACTTTTATGTATTTGGGCAGTTAAGGGGCCAAAACTCACCAAACAACTCAAGTCTGAACTCAGCCTTACAGGTCAATGTTAGCACCAGCAATAAAGAATCGTGCAGAGGCCCAAGATCCTGCTAGAGCGCCAAAAGCGCACGCCTTTTACACCAATTCACTGATTCCACATACATTTCGACAGAACCTGTTCTATTACACGCTTATACAAGCAGAGCCCCCCCAGACAGGTTGGAGATAGCAGTGGCAGCAGCATCAGCAGACTATAGAGTGGCACGATGACAGGTGGCAGCAGCATGAGTAGGCCACAAAGTGGCAGAATGACAGACCCTGGAAGTGGCAGCAGCAGTGGAAGTAGTAATACAATTTGGAGGCCACAGCTAATTTTGACGTAGCGGCAGCTAGAAGACGGCATGTGGAGTCGGCGGCGGCGACAGCAGCATCAGGCCGGAGAGTGGCATGATGACATACCCTGAAGAGCAGACTGTAATAAAAAATTCTCGTCCTTTTGGTTAAGATCAACTGTCGCATATGTTCTTATCAGTATAGGGGCTGGTTATGCCAGTGAACGGGAACAGAGGAGGTGCAGCGAAGGCTACAGCTTTGCCTCGACTGTAACAAAATGTCAGTATTGACCTAAGACGCCAAGAAAGCTCGGAGTTCCGTCTTGAGATCGAGCTGGCAGTCCCGCCTCCCCCATGCTCATCGCTAAATATCCCGGGGGCCGGAATAGTTTACTTTTAAAAATTCGAGTGTTCAAAACAAACAGGGTTTCCTGTGTACTTGAGCTTTGAATAATGGAATAGGATTACAGAACGTACCAAAAATTTACGACTGACATGCTGCTGCAGAGGAGAGTGGTACAGTAACAGCAGCTGCAAGAGGCAGCAGTCAAACAAATTTCAAGGCCACAGAGTGGCACCGTAACAGCAGCTGCAAGAGGCAGCAGTGGAATACATTTCAAGGCCACAGAGTAGGAGATGCAGCAGGAGTCGTATTAATTTTAATGAGACAGAATGGCACAGTGACATACCCTGGGAGAGGCAGCAGTCCTAAAAATTTAAATGCAGCATACCGTAGAGTGCCAAAATTACATAATTTAGACCTAACGGTAGCTAGAAGACAGCATGTGGAGGCGGCGGCAGCAGCATCAGGCAACAGAATGGCAGAATGACAGACCCTGGAAGTGGCAGCTGCATGAGTAGGCCAAAGAGGGGCACAATGACAGACCCTGGAAGTGGCAGCAGCATGAGTAGGCCAAAGAGGGGCACAAAGAGACCCTGGAAGTGGCAGCGGCAGTCGTTAAAATTGGAAGGCGACAGAGTGGCAGAATGACAGACCCTGGAAGTGGCAGCAGCATGAGTAGGCCAAAGAGTGGCACAAACAGAGACCCTGGAAGTGGCAGCAGCATGTGTAGGCCAAAGAGGGGCACAATGACAGACCCTGGAAGTGGCAGCAGCATGAGTAGGCCAAAGATTGGCACAATGACAGACCCTGAAGTGGCAGCAGCATGATAGGCCACAGATTGGCACAATTAAAGACCCTGGAAGTGGCAGCAGTCGTTAAAATTGGAATGCGACAGAGTGGCAGAATGACAGACCCTGGAAGTGGCAGCAGCATGAGTAGGCCAAAGAGGGGCACAATGACAGAGACTGGAAGAGGCAGCAGCAGTCATTAAAATTGGAAGGCGACACAGTGGCAGAATGACAGACCCTGGAAGTGGCAGCAGCATGAGTAGGCCAAAGAGGGGCACAAACATGTTGGCGCTGCCGTGCACTTTGGCAGACACCGACAGGCTCAAGGACTGGGCCACCTTCTCTTCTACATATTTGTGCAGGGCTTGGACTGACTTTTTGGCAAAGAAATGACGGCTTGGCGCTCTCCACCTCGGCTCGGCACAAGCCATCATTTCTCTGAACGGTGCAGAGTCCACCAGTTGAAAAGGGAGGGACTGCAGCATGAGCAACTTGGACAGGAGCACGGTCAGCTTCTGCGCTGTAGGATGGCTGGAAGTGTACTGCTGTCTTTTTGCAATCGCCTCGGTGAACGACTGCTGCCGTAATGAGTGGCGAGGAATAAGAGGAGGAGGAGGAGTAGGAACATCTGGAGCGGTAGATAATGACAGACAGCTCCCTTCGGCAGAGGTGCTGGAGCCTTGACTGCCTGAAATGGACTGCGTGCCACTAGGTGATGCTGCTGTTGCTGCTGCCGACTGGACCACCACATCTGAGCCACGGTTCCCCCAGGCCACTTTGTGGTGACGCTGCATATGTTGGCGCAGGGCCGTGCTGCCAACATTAGCACCCTGGCCATGCTTCACTTTCTGACCACAGATTCTACATATAGCCATGTTCACCTTCTCAGGCGTCTTAACAAAAAACTTCCACACCGCCAAGTAAGCAATTTTACCACAAACACTCCGCACTCACTGAGTGGTACCTCCGCTGCCTGTCTGAGCCCCTGCGCCACTCTTTTCATGGCAGGAAAGCACCTGCGAAGAGTGTGGTCTACCCCGTGCCCGTTTGGCTCCCGACCTCACACTGCTGCCACTCCGCTGACTAACGGCCACACTACCGACTTGCTGCCTGCACCGCTGCCTGACACGCAAGCTGTCAGTCTCGTCTGCAGATGATGATAATAATAATGATGATGAAGCCCTTGCTTTACCCGGCTCCCAATTGCGATCCGCTACATCATCATCAACTACAGTTTGCACGTTGCTAATGTCCTCTTCAACTGGTTCGGTGTACAAAGCCTGACCCCTATGCCTGGCGCAGAGCCCATAGCATATAGTACTTCTCTGGATGAGGGGAAAGAAAAGGACAGAGGCAGGTTGAGGACAGGTGAGGGCACTGGAGCTGCTCCGGGCCCATGCCAACTAAGGGTTGTTTCTGATGAACCCACCGACTCTTGGCTGGGGGTTTCAGATGTCATCTGGGAGGAAGTGGATAACTGAGTCAACCATTCAAAAACATCTGGGTTGGTGGTCAACACACAACCACTAGATGACACTGGTAGCTGCAGCCTCGCCGAGTGACCCATAATGCCACGTCCCCTTCCTCTGCTGAGACCTGTGCCTGTTCCCGAAAAATTTTTGCCACTGCCCCTCCCCTGTGAAGGGCCTGTCACCTGTCTGTCTGACATCCTGTTTCATAAAAATTTTTTAAATAAAATAAAATGAACAATCCTCCCAAAAATTATAATTTGCTCACTGCCTTGCACAACCGCTTAACTATATCTTTCAGAAATATCGTCACCTACACAATGTTTTAAAAATGGGTTACTGAACTGCAGTACAATGGGTACTGCACTATACACTTTGTGGCACAGCACTATACACTTTGTTTATATACAGACTGACGCTGCAACTATCGATGTAAAAGGAACGAGCCCAGAACCACGTCTTTACTCTTTTTTCGACAAGTCAGCTTCACTGACTACATTAGCACAATATCACGTTTGGATGGCGAATAACGCCGCAAATAGTTTTTTAAAAAAAAACAATCCCACTAAAACAGATTCACTGGTTTTTTAACAAGTCAGCTTCACTGACTACGTTACCACAATATCACGCTTTTCTGTTTGAATGGCGAATAATGCCGCAAATAGTTATTTAAAAGAACAACCCCACAAACACGGATTCACTGGTTTTTTGGCAAGTCAACTTAAATGACTATGTGAGCACAATATCACGCTTTTCTGTTTGGATGGCGAATAATGCCGCAAATAGTTATTTAAAAGAACAACCCCACAAACACGGATTCACTGGTTTTTTGGCAAGTCAACTTAAATGACTATGTGAGCACAATATCACGCTTTTCTGTTTGGATGGCGAATAATGCCGCAAATAGTTATTTAAAAGAACAACCCCACAAACACGGATTCACTGTTTTTTTGGCAAGCCAGCTTCACTGACTACGTTAGCACAATATCATGCTTTTCTGTTTCGATGGCGTATAACGCCGCAAATACTTATTTAAAAGAACAACCCCACAAACATGGATTTACTGTTTTTTTTGGCAAAACAGCTGCACTGACTACGTTAGCACAATATCACGCTTTTCTGTTTGGATGGCGAATAACGCAGCAAAAAGTTATTTAAAACTAACAACCCCACAAAAACAGATTCACTGTTTTTTTGGCAAGTCAACTTCACTGACTACTTTAGCACAATATCATGCTTTTCTGTTTGGATAGCGAATAACGCTGCAAATAGTTATTTAAATGAACAACACCACAAACACGGATGCACTGGTTTTTCGGCAAGTCAGCTACACTGACTACGTTAGCACAATATCACACTTTTCTGTTAAAATGGCGAATAACGCCGCAATAGTTATTTAAAGGAACAACCCCACAAACACGGAATCACTATTGGCAAGTCAGCTTCACTGACTACGTTAGGACAATATCACGCTTTTCTGTTTGGATGGCGAATAACACCGCAAATAGTTATTTAAATGAACAACACCACAAACACGGATGCACTGGTTTTTCAGCAAGTCAGCTTCACTGCCTACATTAGCACAATATCACACTTTTCTGTTTAAATGGCGAATAACGCCGCAATAGTTATTTAAAGGAACAACCCACAAACACGGATTCACTATTGCAAGTCAGCTCACTGACCACGTTAGGACAATATCACGCTTTTCTGTTTGGATGGCGAATAACGCCGCAAATAGTTATTT
>ONZH01006131.1:0-24435 GCA_900303285.1 Rhinella marina | reverse complement strand
GGTATTCGGTCCCCAGCGCCACTATTTTTTCCCGATGTGCCGTGCCGTCCCAGCCCTACACCAGCACGTGTCAGAGAACATCATCCGTGCCCTGACCAACGCTGTTTCTGAGAAGGTCCACCTAACCACAGACACGTGGACAAGTGCTGCCAGGCAGGGACACTATATCTCACTGATGGCACATTGGGTTAACTTGGTGGAGGCTGGGACCGAGACTGATCCTGGGGCCGCTCATGTACTGCCCACACCGAGGATTGCGGGGCCTACCTCGGTCACGGTCTCTCAGACGTACTATGCCTCCTCCGACCCCTCCTCATCCTCATCCTCCACCGAATTACCATCCGTGGGCACGGCGCCTTCAGTTGGTAGCTCTAGGCGCAGCAGCAGTGCCGTGGGTAAGCGCCAGCAGGCGGTGCTCAAACTGCTGAGCTTAGGTGACAAAAGGCACACCGCCAAAGAGCTGTTACAGGGCATCATGGCGCAGACCGATGTGTGGCTGGCACCGCTGAACCTCAAGCCAGGCATGGTTGTGTGTGACAATGGGCGTAACCTGGTGGCGGCTCTGCAACTCGGCAGACTGACACATGTGCCATGCCTGGCCCACGTGTTCAATCTAATAGTTCAGCGGTTCCTCAAGACATACCCCAATCTGTCTGATTTGCTCACCAAGGCGCGCCGCATCTGTGCGCATTTCCGCATGCTGCAGATGCTGCCACTCTCAGGGCAGCGCAGCGCCGCCTACGACTGCCCGCTCACCGACTGTTGTGCGACGTGCCCACGAGATGGAATTCGACATTAAACATGTTATCCAGAGTTTACCAGCAGCGCAGAGCGATTGTAGACTGCCAGATGTCAACTTCCACCAGAACTGGTAGTCAGGTCACTCAGATTCCTCAAGTCTACAATGAGGAGTGGACGTGGATGTCTGATATCTGCCAGATGTTGAGCAACTTTGAGGAGTCAACACAGATGGTCAGCGGCGATGCCGCCATAATCAGCCTACCATCCCGCTGCTTTGCCTGTTGAAAAACTCACTGCTCAGCATGAAGTCGGATGCTTTGCGCTTGTCACAAGAGACGGTGGAGGAAGATACGTCGCTTGATAGCCAGAGCACCCTCCGGTCTGTTTCTCAGCACGTATTGGAGGAGGGGGATGAGGAGGAAGAGGAGGAGAATGTCGGCGAGACAGAAGAGGGTATCAGTTCTCAGTCCTTAACTCTTGAGCGTGTATGGGCTGAAGAGGAGGACTTGGAGGAGGAGGAGGAGGAGGAGGAGGAAATGGAGAGTCAGGCCAGTGAGGAGAGGGAATTCTTACGTGTTGGGACTCTGGCGCACATGGCAGACTTCATGTTAGGCTGCCTATCCCGTGACCCTCGCGTTGGAAGCATTTTTTCAAACACCGAATACTGGGTGTTCACTCTCCTGGACCCACGGTACAAGCAGAACCTTTCCACTCTCATCCCTGCAGAGGAAAGGAGTATGAGAGTGAATAGATATCAACAGGCCCTGGTGCACAAGCTGAAACAATCCTTCCCATCTGACGCTGCTAGCGGCAGAGGGCATGGTTCTGTGGGCCAAGTAGTGGGGGAGAGGAGCCGAGCAGGCAGCTTGTCCAGCACTGGCAGGGGAACGCTCTCCAAGGCCTTTGCCAGTTTTATGTCACCACAGCAAGACTCTGTCCCCAGTCTAGGCAGAGTAGGGGGGAGCGTACAGAAAGATGGTGAGGGAGTACCTAGCTGACCATACCAACGTCCGTAGCGATCACTCTGCTCCATACAACTACTGGGTTTCAAAGCTGGACACGTGGCCTGAAATGGCGCTGTACGCCTTGGAGGTGCTGGCCTGCCCTGCCGCTAGCGTGCTGTCAGAGCGGGTATTCAGTGCAGCTGGTGGCATCATCACCGATAAACGTACACGCCTGTCAACTGACAGCGCTGACAGGCTGACGCTTATTAAAATGAACAAAGCCTGGATTTCACTGGAATTCAAATCTCCTCCGGGGGAAAGCAGCTAAAGATTTAATTAACTAATGTATCCTTGTCGTCTTTGCCTAACGCTGACCAAAAAAACTCCATTTTTTAGAGGTCCAACTGGCACTCTTTTACTACAATTTTTTCAGGAAGGCCCCCTACAGGCCCTCTCTTCAAACAATTTTTCCGGAGGTCCACCTACAGGCCCTCTCTCCAAACAATTTTTCCAGAGGTCCACCTACAGGCCCTCTCTCCAAACAATTTACGTCTTTTTCCTATCTTTCTCTCTCTCCAAACTATTTTTCCTGCCATATACGGTATTAAACTGAGAAGAATACATAGAACACTTGATCAAGGTCATAATTGACAATTGTACCAGTTGATGCTAATTTTTTAAGTTGGGGTCCTGCGTCGTCATTCTGACTACATCCGGCTGTTGTCACCACCACACACGCTAGCCCAGGGGATACTCCTCTGGCTCTTCCAGCTCAACCTCCTTCCCCCCACCTACAGGCCCTCTCTCCAAACAATTTACCCGGGTAGGGGACGTATTAGATATTGTACTGATTTTTATTTGGTTCTTCCTTTAATTGCCTCTTGCGATAGATGGGAATCGAACCCGGGTCAACTGCTTGGGAAGCAGCTATGCTCACCACTTTACCACCAACAGCCACAGCAACTGATAAGAACAGATACTAAACTTGATGTCAGCCAACATTTCGACAATCGATAACCAGAAACGGGTCCGCCGTTGAGCCCGGCGTTCGGCCACCCTGAACATTTCACATACTCTGACCGAGTCTGACCCTGGGGCCGCTCATGTACTGCCCACTTGGAGGATGCTTCACCTCCTGCTACCTCAGTGTAACTCGATCACTCTGTTGTCACCGCCATGCTGCGTCTGGCTAAATTTTTGGGTGGCTCACCTGCTACCTCATGTAACTTGGTCACTTGTTGGTGTCACCGCCATGCTGTGTCAGGCTAATGCCGGCATCGTGTGGCTGGGGATAGGAGAGCAGTGCCAGCATGGGCATGGGTGATGGACATTCGTTGCACCTAGTTGGGTGCTTCCCTATATATTCCCACCATGCCAGCCATGGGTTGTACATTAACTAATAACAGGGAAAACAAATAAAATATTTTACAGAAGGGTCAACTACAGACACTCCTAAACAATTTTTTAGGAGGGTCAACTTTGGACACTCCAAAACAAATTTTTTGGAGGCTCGCCTACAGGCATTTGACTGCTACCTCAATCTAACTTGGTCACTACGCTGCCACCATGATGTGTCAGGCTTATGCCTGCGTCGTGGGGAGGGGGATAGCACAGCAGTGCCAGCATGAGCAGTGGTGTCACCTGCAGGCGGTGATGGACCTTCGTTGCACCTAATTGGGTGCTTCCCTAACATGTGATGGGCATGTGCCTCGCCTTTCTTGGTCTGGGTGAGCACAATTGCCATGAGGGTAACCACCAGGCTGTTGCCTGAGAATTTGGGGTAATGGTGGGATTAGGCAGCCTCAGAGGCATCCATGCATGCTGCCCCTGCTGTTTCCTGTCCATTTCCGTGGTGTTTCCATCATTTTCTGAGGTTTCCAGGTTTTCACCCAGCCTTCTCTAGGCAGAGCCTTGGTCCCCTGCAAAAAATGCTCGAGTCTCCCATTGACTTCAATGGGGTTCGTTATTTGAAACGAGCACCCGAGCATCGGGAAAAGTTTGACTCGAATAACGAGCACCCGAGCATTTTAGTGCTTGCTCATCTCTAGTCCTGATATGTCCATGCAATCTTTGGTACGTGGGAGAAACTACATTAGAACTTAAACGAGATTAATCGAGCATAGATACACAATCCGCCAAAAAGGCAAAGATCTACCCGTACCAAAGCATTTCATGGATATGGGGCATAGAGAAAAAGACCTGAGGTTTATGATCATTGACCATATCATCCCACTCTGTAGAGGTGGGTATAGAGAAAGGTTGTTAAAGCGCAGAGAACTTTAGTGGGTCTACAAACTACAGACTTTGAAACCGGGCGGTCTTAATGTTGACTTCAATTTGGGAAAAGGTTAATTAGGAAGTGGTTTATCCTTCCACTTCCGCTTGAGGTACAGTAATTTTGTGTCCAGTCTTGTTCTGGCAGGAAATGTGTCATGTGCTTTTGTATATTTTCAGAAAGAATGCTGTTTCTTTTTTCATTTTAGGTAACGTATATTTGATACAAGCAACATTCTTCAGGAACATCTGGATGGAGTGCAGGTGTATTTCACTTACCTATGTTTATCCTTATTTTTACTTCAATTTTGTAATCAATGTTAGAGATTTTGACACTCACGAACTGGGTGAGCTGTAATATATTTTCCTTTGACTTATATATTAGTGAATCACCTGAGATGTCGCTATGGTCAGCTGTGTTCCCAGGAATCATTAACTATAATATACAGCAGTTAATCAGAGCATGGTGACACAATTATGTCCCACAGCTGTAATCTGGTGAAGTGAATCCTCTATGACACTGTTGGTGTTGTGGTGTGATCCTGCTCCTGCAGTTGGCAGACCTGGACCATTGAACCTGGCCGGGATGCTGACTTGCAGCTTGAGGATCATGGTCAGACTAATTGATCTAATGCCGCTTGTAGGCATGGTATAAGCATTAGCTAATTACATCAACCGTTAAGAGACAGAAACAATAGGTATATTTAAGTCTATAATCTATATTTGATTTTATACAACTAGGCATGTGACACCTGTGGGCAAGAGTCATAATCCACATTTGTATGATTGACATAACATTTTATACAGCCATCACCTTTTTGTGTCACTTCATCCCGATCTTATAGTAGTATTCTTGTAATGCTGGATTTTGCATGCGTAGATATCCTCCCCGGTGAGCTTGAATATGGGCACTAAGGGCAGGCCATCTTGCATCATGCGTCCTATGGGCATACGCAGTGAAAACGCCCAGATGCCAAGCAATTTCACTTTTTGAGAGACACGCACATCCAATATGATGTTCCTGTAATGGAATATACCGATACAGGTGTTCTTCATGATTTTCATTGATTTCACAGCAAGGGGTGATTGGCACTGTATAGAAACTATGTATATTACAAATTTATTTTATGGTCTCCCTGATTTATGAGATGTTCACTGATGATGATTATGTCTGATTATGATCACATATGTTACTATGGTTGTATAATATTTGACTTTCTGAGAAACTTAATGTTTTGTTATCACAATTGATATGTTGATAATTGAATATGATCCCTCCCACTTCCTTATTTATACTTTGAGTATGCACATGTCACAGTGCTTGAGAAAGGCCTCATTGTGTGGGCTGAAACGTTGCAAGTTGGGTGAATAAGGAGGTCCACCATTTTCACCATACTGGAGTGCTCCCTCATTCTATATTTATTGGATGTACAGGAGCTTATCAACCTACAGCCTTAACCACTTCCAGTCTGCCCATTGACTATAAACGTCCTGGTAGTGGATCTCTATCTCTGAATGGACGTTTTAAAATGTCCTTGAGCTTTGCGCCCTGTGTGCAGCACCTGTACATAGAAGCTCCATGACTCAGCTGCCTCCTGACAGCCAAGAACATGGAGCTTTAACCTGAGACCTTTTTTCCTGGCCTCCAGGCTTTTGATCACTCTGACAAGCTGTCATAGCCATCACAAATGCTTGTACTATCTCCCTCTCATTACTGCCGGTCACAGAGCAGTTTGCAACCACATATGGGGTGGTTCTGCAAACTTCAGAATCAGGAAAATAAATATTCAGGTTTGATTTGCTGTTTACCCTTGCTATCTTATAGGAAAAATGAATTAAAAATTGAAAATCTGCTAAAAAATATATTTATTTTTAAATTTCAATTTAATTTTAAATTTAAATTTCACTGTTTTAATTCTTGTGGGGAAATCTAAAGGGTTAACAAACTTTTTAAAAATCAGTTTGGATTACATTGGGGGCTGTAGTTTCTAAAATATGTTCATTTATGGGAGGTTTCTATTATTTAAGCCCCTCAAAGTCACTTTAGAACTGCAAAGGTCCTTTAAAATTAACTATTGGAAATTTTCATGAAAATCTTAAAAATTACATCTAAAATTCGAAGCCTTCTAACGTCCTCAAAAAATAAAATTACATTTCCAAAATTATGCCAACATAAAGTGGACATATGGTGAATGTTCATTAATAACAATTTTATTAGATATCCCTATGCAACTTAAAAGCAGAGAAATTAATATTTAAAAAATTGTGATTTTTTTCAAAATTTTCAGTAAATTTGGGATTTTTTATAAATAAAGGTAAAATATATTGACTCAAATTTACCATTAACACAAAGTACAATGTGTCACTAGAAAACAATCTATGAATGGCTTGGATAAGTAAAAGCGTTCCAAAGTTATTTCCACATGAAGTGACACATGTCAGATTTGCAAAATTAGGCCTGGTCAGGAAGGGGGTAAATGGCCCAGATGGGAAGTGGTTAAGGAATTGCACCTGACTGTTATCGTTTAGGTCCTACTTCATCCACATTTTCAAAATTTGAGCAGACGATAAGTAGATAGGTCCCAGTCCTCCAGGGCCCTTAATGGTAGCTTCATATGGGAACAACAGATACATTTCTATGAGAAAAAGGATAACTGTTTGAGTGAGAATAAATAACAGAGACAAAAATTACAGTTAAAAGATAAATAAAAAATATATATTTTTGTAACACATATCCTAATCAAACAATCCAGGGCCAGAAAAATGTACACATATTTATAACACAAAAGGTTATAAAAATGGAGCGAAGCTGTTACCCTCATCAAGGTCTTTTGGGGTCACTGTGTCCAGTGTGTATATCCACTTCTTTTCCCTCTGACCCAACAGCTTTTTCCAATTGCCTCCTCTGGTGGAAATCAATATTTGATCAAAGCCACTAAATCTCAATAGGGTACTATCTTATTCCTTGCACCTCCTTAAAATGTCTGGCGATTGTTTGTAATAATCTCACATCCTGCACATCTTTAGCTGCTTGTATAGCTAGCTAGAACATGTTTCTGCACTTGATGTCTCAACTGATGGAAAGTTATCCCTACATACATCTTTTTGAAAGGGCATATTGCCCAATATATAACCCCTCTAGTGATACACGTGATAGTATGTATTATTTTATACTGTTTCACAACTGATGAGTCCCAAAAGGAATCCGTCCAATCCATATTACAGCATGTCACACAGTTTCCATATTCCTTGTTGCCCCATTTGGGCCCTTTGGATCCAAAGATTACACCCCCTATAGAACCCATATAAAAACTTCTCACCAAATTTGCTCTCTGATAGGTGATCAGTGGGTATGCGGGTAATTCTTTCCTAATCTGTGGGTCAATGCGCAAAAGATCCCAGTACTTAAATAGAGTTTGTCATACTTCTTTTGTTTGTGTGTTATAACCTGTGATGAATCATACTCCATCTTGTTCCTTCTTCTTCTTATCCATTTTGTGTAGGAGATACGGTAAGACCTATTGGACCTCCAAGCCCTTTGGTAACCAGCCTCAATACTACGTTGACCATATCCCCTTTGCTAGAATCTTATATGTAGATCATTGGCCTGATGTTCAAATCGTTGTTCGGTGGAACAGATTCCCTTCATCTTAAAAAATTATTAAGTAGTTGTATTCCTAATGATATTGCCTGGGTGCGACGAGTCTGCATGCAACAAGGCATTAACTGATGTGCTCTTCCTGTACAGATTTGTAGATATCCAACCATCCTCATCCACATGGAAACACACATGAAGAAAATCCATCCATTTTGTCATCCTGTCTTAAATGTAAGTTTAAAGGGAACCTGTCACCTCCTTTAGGCAAATTAAACTGTAAACATTACCTTAATGTATAGACCAGTGTGATTCAAATCAAGTTCCTGATACTGAGAACTGCCTGGTGAAACTGTAGTAAATTGAACTTTTATTCCTCCTTGGCGCGCTTTTCCCAGTGATCTTGAAGTCAAGGGGGCAGCGGCCTCCTTGCTTCGAGTCAAGAAAGCCACTTCCCACTTCCTTGTGATAGACAGTTTGCCTGGGTGCCGGGGATCGCGCAAATATCGCGCATGCGCGTTGCGCGATTTCTTACTGCGCGATCCCGGCCCCGGCTCTTCAGTTTGCCGACGCTTCTACTGTATCTGCGCATGCGCCGCATAGCAAAGCGAGCGCGCTTGCGAGAGCGCGCCCGCCGTCCCAGCACGCAAGGGGTCACAGAAGCGGCGTACCGCCCGGGCGTACGTATACTCGAGGTGAGCTATGCGGCGCATGCGCAGATACAGTAGAAGCGCCGGCAAACTGAAGAGCCGGGGCCGGGATCAAATAGCAAAAGGTGGCTACTTTGAAGAACATAGAATATAAGACATATTTTCAGTTGTTTCACACTTTTTTTTGTTAAGTATATAATTCCACATGTGTTAATTCATAGTTTTGATGCCTTCAGTGTGAATCTACAATTTTCATAGTCATGAAAATACAGAAAACTCTTTGAATGAGAAGGTGTGTCCAAACTTTTGGTCTGTACTGTACGTACGCATTAGCGTACAAATTATCAGATGCGTAGTATTAGCGCACAAATTATCAGATGAGTAGTATTAGCATACAAAGATTTAAGAACATTTAAGATTCGTACTAAGCGAATCTGAAAAGATTCAGATTAACTTCAGCGTCAGAAATAACGATAGGTTCGTAACAAATATACGAAGCGGGTGATAGATTGGCTCATCTCTAGTCCCCAGTACTGTACTTTATTGGATATTAGGAGGGTTCCGTCTGGAGGATCCCCCTCTCTCACACCCCCTGGAACAAAATTGCATATGAGGGCACACAAGACACCCCCCATTACCGTGCCCTGGAGCTTTAGAAAGAAGGACCCCTGAAAAGGAACAAGTATAAACGTACATTTCTACTCCTCCAAATTCGATGATCGTAGAAAGAATTCAAAACATCAGAGTGTCTGATAGATGCGCATAATGATTCGACATCACATATGGCAAGGATCATGTCTTGTTCTAATTGGATCCCATCAAGTTTCACAATAATAAATATGGTGCATGCTTGGTTTAAGTTTATACTCTTGTGTTCTCATTCACTTAAAGCATAAAGTATACTAGAAAGTTATAGAAATTTAAATTATTTTACAGAAACAAAGCATTATGTACATTTAAAAAAAAACTGAAAAAGAACACTTAACAGAATAATTTACAGACTACATGCTTGGAAATAATCAAGTAGTTCTGACTGCATTGCTTCATAAACTGGACAGTGAAGTAACAAAACTCAAGTACTTGCAGACATCACTAGCAAAATGTTTCCCATTAAAACACAGAGAAGCATAAAATATTACATTATCATCTAAGATATTGTTTTCACTACAATTAAAATAATATTGTCATAAATGAAAAATAAAAAGCACACATTTGTTTTTGTTTTTTACACTATAAGCTTTGATTAACAAAAGCGTAAATGTTATCTGTCAAATCCTTATAGCGTTAAAAAACAACTACTAATGTACAGAACAAGAAAAGTTGACATTGCTGGATCTGCTAAACATCACTTTTGTCACCCAACACAGCTTTGGGAATGAAATTATTAAACTTTCTCATGCCATTTTATGATAAATTAGAAGTGAATGCCTTAATACATTGTTTATGATGATTACAATATCGTGCTAGAATAATATAATTTACAGTCATTTTAAGATTCAAGAGGTCTAAGTGCTTGCTTCTTGGAAACGTTTTTTTTTTCAATGCTGGTGAAGAGCATATGAATTTCTCAGAGGATGAGATCCTCTAAATGTTCACTCCCAGAGGTCACGCTATATTTTTTTCCAGAAGAATAAACATACTCCTCTTAGCATTTTAGGGAGTATTATTAGCCAAGGAGGAGTACAAAAGTTGCAGTAATTTAAATAAATAATATGTAGGCAGGCATACAGTAATGTTAAGAAGATGCGATTTATGCTGGGAAACCAATACTGGTCTACTTTTGTAACTGTGTTCCATGCATAAATTGTAAATTTAGACAATTTTAAATTTATCTCAAAGAAGACTGAATCTCTAGAAGAGATTCAGTCTTCTGCTAGATAAATTTAAAGAGAACCTCTACCTTTCTTGAAACGCCAAATCTGTCACTCAGGTACCAGAGCAGTAGAACATTAAAAACTCCATAACAACTGAACAAGAAGGTCTGGTTGTGGTTGCAGACAGCAGTGATGGGAATATGTAGTACTATAAAAGAAAAAACTAGAGTAGAGGACTGGAGGCAGCAGTGGTGGTCTGGTGCCAGTGGGTGGCTTGGTGGCACTGTGACAAACTGAGTACGTAATGCTATACCCCAAGCCCCTAGTTGCCTCACTAGACAGTTCAAACCATATGTTAGAGTATATTCAGACAGTGGGGTCAAGTTACCATTTTTACTATGACTGCCACCAATATTGTACTGGAGAACTGCAGCTACTACACTGTGTCAAATTACACACTTTTTTAATTGCTGCATTTAAATGGCACAAAAAAAACCCTGCAACTTCACTGAACCTTTGAATATACCTGCTCCTAAGAGATGTGTGTACTTAACATATTTTGTAACAAACAGGAGTTTGGTTAATGCTAATAAGCTCCTTTCCTACACTGGCTAGGGATAATAAGCCCCTGGGTGGGGTCTGTGGTGAACGCACAGCAAGCCCCATTCGCTATTACTTAAATAGTTTTGAAAGCTTTGAAAAATGGCTGATGGTTATTCCCTTATAAACAGAAGGTAATTTATTTATGTTCCTTCTATAAAATACTAGATAATGGGACCATTTGTGTTAGGATTGAATGTAGGCGCCCTCAAAATCCCCCATATAAAGGTTAGTGAAGGACGGTGCAAAGCACATCCCCTTCGCCATCCCCTGCGTCTGTAGGAATATTTGGCACTGAAGCTGAACGTAATTGTGGTCAGTTTTCACAAACTAATGGACAGCAGACAGATCCTTTGCATGTGATATATTGGAATATAGGGCACTGCAGGGGTGCACCACCAATGAGGCAAGGTGAGACGATCGCCTCAGGCCGCACCAGATAGGGGCAAATGGTGGCAGCGGAAGGGCCATGGTCAATGAGCGCTTTCATTGTGGCAAAGGGGTTGCGTAAAGAAATTGGCATTGTAAATTGATGTATAAAATTGATGGCTCGTGGTAAATACTTATATTTATTACTAAAAACACATCATTATCACATTCTTTTTAATACATGATTATCATGTGCTCCTAAATACTGTATAAAAGTCAGTAAAAAACAATCTTATCACTGTTATATAACACCAATACAGTTCAAATACACAATATAAAAAGTAAATTAAATTGATCAGTCTTGGTCTCTTTTAAAGTCCTAACATGCGGAGCGCATGCATGTATTTATTGTAAATGACGGCTTAACTATCTACAATTTATAATCTCCTTTATTGATATATCATCTCCATTTAGTCTGTAAAGTTCATAGATTGTATCTAGAGATTAGCGAATCATCCAAAATTCGCTTTGGCGCATAATCGACGAATTTCTGACAAGATTCGTTCTTAATACGAATTTATTTGGTCGAATTTGCATTAAAAAATAATCGTTGTTTTGCAAAGTTTCCTGCACAAAATACGAACATACATCCAGCGTTGTTAAAAGTACGCAATACATAAGCATTAGCGTACAATGTGCAAAGAAATCCTTAGCGTACTATTGACTCGCGATTGCGTCATACGCACACACGAGGCTAGGCCGCGGCATATAATCTTTAAAGGCAGTCCATATGAGCTAGAAAAGTAAGGTGCTAGCTATCCGGCTCAGTGAATAATTTACTAAACAACACTGTACAATAAGTGCATAATAGGACACATTGCAGTATCTGAAAAAGAATACAAACAATGGGCTAAAGTGCTTGAACGTTGCTAAACCTGTAAAAACATTATTGCTAAAATACAGCAAAGACATAATTATGCAAACATTTTAGTGCAATCAATTTCACATTTGCAAGCATAATAGGCTCAGATATACATTTGAGTCTCTCCTCGTGGCTGTTTGGCATGATAAAACACTGGAACACAGTTCAAAATTCAATTGTAATCCACGTGAGGTAATTTTGTAATCCAAACAGGTAACGTGTAATCCACATGGATAATATAAAATAGCAGCAAATAGAGAACCCTCTTTGCAAAAGGAGCTCCCAAATAACCTGAGAAGGGGGGGGGGAGGAAAATAGGCGCGCTTAGGCGCAAATGGGAATTTTCAGAAGAATGGGGGGGGAGTCCTGACAAGCCATGTCCATCTGGGTGAGAGTCAAACAGGGGGCAATACAAACTAAACCAACAAAATAAGTGCCAACTAGCTCTCACCCGTCAGGTGCAGTCCATATTGTGGCTCCCATAGGTCCTCCAGAGGTGTCCTTTAAATCACTCAGCCAGTAGAAGGGTTCCTCAGATGAGGGACCTGAAGTCCTCCTCTCTGGAACTGCTACTGAATGACATCAGAGGACGCTCCTGCCTACTGTAGGCCAAGCTGGCTGCCGTGGTTGAGCTCCACTGCACTTTTCTTCCGGAAGTCGGACTTGACCGGGTCCAGGTGGTGGCCACACTGGTGAGCGGTGCAGCCACTTGCGCCTTCACTTTTCCGGATACTCCTGCTGGGACAGCAGGGGTAAGGACTTCTGGCTGCAGTGGTTTAGGCAAGGTTGCACCCAAAGAAGAAGCGCCAGCTCCCCTGGCTGCTGCTGACTTCATTTTCCAGGGTAGTTGGTACTGGTGGATCACCGTGGACTGGAAAGTAAACGATGATGTCATCAGCTGACTCAGCTGAAAGGACTGTGATGGTTGTGGTGGTGGCAGTCCAGGGATCAGAGGCTCTGGCTGTGGCTTCTCCCTGAAATGGAGGGTGCCATCTGGTGACTCCTGTAGGCAGCGCACGCGTCCTTCGCCTGGTGGTTCCTCCGGCCAAACTTCTGGTGGTGATGTAGGGACCAGGGGCTTAGATAATAAGGTAACTCCGGTAGCAAAGGGGCCTTTCAGGGATGGCATGGGGGTATATTCCACCTGATCCCCCACGTACAGGGTTGTGACAGGGTTGGGGCAGGTACTGCCGTTTCACTGACCTGCGGCCCACAAAGTACTCCTTGCCATCCTCGTCATCCACCAGGAAGCCACAGCCTCGCTCCACTGAAAACCAAATGACGGTTCCCTTACGCCGCTCCAGTGTAGGGTCTCCCGGCCTCGGATGGTCCAGTACTTGGATGACCCAGTCCTCCACCGCATTCTAGTAGTCCCATAGGGTCTGGGCGTAGGCCGTCACTGATGCAGGCACAAAGGGATTCTGCTGCATGAAAGGTGTTGTTGTTGCTCTCCTCCTGGTCGGCGAAGTGGAGTATCTTCACTTTCCCGCTCTTGTCATTTTCCCGCTTCGGGGGGCCAAGAAGATTGCATACGTAGCGTACGTAGCGTTAACGTTCAAAATTTTAAGAACAATTACGAATAATACTAAGCGAATCTGAAAAAATCCGGATTCACTTCTGAGAAGAAAAATGGATTCGATATGAATCTACAAAGCAGAGAATAGATTCGCTCACCTCTAATAGTATCAAAGCAGTAAGTTCATATGTAATAATGTTCCATCCTATTAAAGTCTTTCACTTTTGCACTTTGTACAGTATACTTTTTGTTTGGGTTGGTAATACAGTCAGACTGTTGCATTATTTCTGCGGTACCGCAATATTATAACTTGCTCTTTTGTTATGTTCTTCCATGCATTAGGTATTCTTGGATGTTATAATGTATATGCACGGGAGAACATAGCAAAAGAGCAAGTTATAATATTGACTGCTACAGCGCTGATTATTCAGAGCGCAATAATATTGCGGTACTGCCGAAATAATGCAACAGTTTATTACCAACCCAAACAAAAAGTATACAAAATGCATAAGTGAAAGACTTTAATAGGATGAAACATTATTACATATTGAACTTACCGCTTTGATATCATCTATGAACTTTACAGACTATCGTATTTTTCGCCCTATAAGACGCACTTTTTTTCCCCCAAAAGTAGGGGGAAAAATGCTGTGCGTCTTATAGGGCGAATACAAGTGAGCGCTTCCATAAGGAAGCGCTCACTTGTACGTAGGGACCCCCATCAGACCTCAGATCAGCCCACCCAGCCACTTGTAAAGACCATACTTACCGTACCTGTTCTGCGCTGCCGCTGCCGTCCGGTCCCACGCTCCGCGCTCTTCTCTCTTCCCTGCCGGCACGCACTATGACCTGACGCTGCGGCGCAGCGTCAGGTCATAGTGCATGCCGGCAGGGAAGAGAGAAGAGCGCGGAGCGTGGGACCGGACGGCAGCGGCAGCGCAGAACAGGTACGGTAAGTATGGTCTTTACAAGTGGTTGGGTGGGCTGATCTGAGGTCTGATAGGGGCACAAGACGCTAATCTGAGGTCTGATGGGGGCACATTCTGCTGATGTGAGGTCTGATGGGGGCACATTCTGCTCATGTGAGGTCTGATGGGGGCACATTCTGCTCATGTGAGGTCTTATGGGGGCACATTCTGCTGATGTGAGGTCTTATGGGGGCACATTCTGCTGATGTGAGGTCTTATGGGGGCACATTCTGCTGATGTGAGGTCTTATGGGGGCACATTCTGCTGATTTGAGGTATGATGGGGGCACATTCTGCTGATCTGAGGTCTGATGGGGGCACATTCTGCTGATGTGAGGTCTGATGGGGGCACATTCTGCTGATTTGAGGTATGATGGGGGCACATTCTGCTGATTTGAGGTATGATGGGGGCACATTCTGCTGATCTGAGGTCTGATGGGGGCACATTCTGCTGATCTGAGGTCTGATGGGGGCACATTCTGCTGATCTGAGGTCTGATGGGGGCACAGTGAGATGGTATGGGGGCACAGGGGGCTGATATGGGGGTCTGATGTGATGTCCTTAAATTTATGGGCAGTCTGATAAGAGGATCTGATGAAAAATATTTTTTTCTTATTTTCCTACACTAAAACCTAGGTGCGTCTTATGGGCCGGTGCGTCTTATAGGGCGAAAAATACGGTAAATGGGGATGATATATCAATAAAGGAGATTATAAATTCTAGATAGTTAAACCATCATCTACAATAAATACATGTGTGAGCTCCCCATGTTAGAACTTTAAAAGAGACCAAGACTGATCACTTTAATTTAATTTAATTATATTTAGTAGCATGTGATAATCATGTATTAAAAAGAATATGATAATTATGTATTTTTGGTAATAAATATCAGTATTTACCGCGAGCCAGCCATTTTTTACATTTATCTGTCACTTGTTTGGTGTTGTATCTGGTGAGCCTACCAATCTTTTGAGTTTTTTTATAATACAAATGTAAATTGATGACAAATTTCAATGCTCATGCATCGTCTTGCATGGGCCAGGGAGCATGTACGCTGGTCGAAAGACCAGTGGGCCTCAGTGCCGTTCACTGATGAAAGTCAATTCATGTTGAGAAGAAATAATGGTTGCCAACGGTGTTGAAGACGTCAAAGAGAGCACTATGCATTAGCCACTGTTGTCACCAGACAAGCCTTTGGTGGTGTTGGTGTTACAGTGTGGGCAGGTGTGTCTAGTCAGTACAGAGCTGCTCTAAGGTACAGCGACAAGCCCATAATGCTTGAATAACATAATTAATCCAGTCATTGTGCCTCTGCATGAACAACACAGGCCTAATTTCATTTTCGTGAACGACAATGCACCAGCTCAATGAGGTTGCATTATTAGGGAATGGCTGCTGGATACTGGGGTACCTGAAAAGGAGTGGCCTGCACTTTCTCCAGACCTGAATCCCATTGAAAACCTATGGGATCAGCTGAGTCACCGTGTAGAGGCTGGTAACTCTGTACCCCAGAACCTCAATAACCTGAGGGACACCTTTCAAGAAGAGTGGGATGCCATGTCTCAGCAGACAATAAGTCGTCTTGTGAACAGCATGAGACGTAGTTGTCAAGCTGTAATTGATTCTCAAGGCCACATGACAAGTTATTGAGACATTGACATTTTATTAGCTTTTGTTTTGTTTGGAGAGAGGGCCTGTAGGTGGACCTCCGGAAAAATTGTTTACAGAGAGGGCCTGTAGGTGAACCTCTGGAAAAATTGTTTGGAGAGAGGGCCTGTAGGTGGACCTCCGGAAAAATTGTTTACAGAGAGGGCCTGTAGGTGGACCTCCGGAAAAATTGTGGTAAAAGAGTGCCAGTTGGACCTCTAAAAAATTCCCTTTTGGGTCAGCGTTTGGCAAGAGAAGGAGGAGGAGTAGAGGAGAGAAGAGGAATCGGATACATAAGGAATATTATTCTTTAGCTGCTTTCCCCCGGAGGAGATTTGAATTCCGGTGAAATCCAGGCTTTGTTCATTTTAATAAGCGTCAGCGCTGTCAGTTGACAGGCGTGTACGTTTATCGGTGATGACGCCACCAGCTGCACTGAATACCCGCTCTGACAACACGCTAGCGGCAGGGCAGGCCAGCACCTCCAAGGCGTACAGCGCCAGTTCAGGCCACGTGCCCAGCTTTGAAACCCAGTAGTTGAATGGAGCAGAGTGATCGGTCCGGACGTTGGTATGGTCAGCTAGGTACTCCCTCACCATCTTTCTGTACAGCTCCCCCCTACTCTGCCTAGACTGGGGACAGGTGACAGTGTCTTGCTGGGGTGACATAAAACTGGCAAAGGCCTTGGAGAGCGTTCCCCTGCCAGTGCTGGACAAGCTGCCTGCTCGCCTCCTCTCCCCCGCTACTTGGCCCACAGAACCACGCCCTCTGCCGTTAGTGGCGTCAGATGGGAAGGATTGTTTCAGCTTGTGCACCAGGGCCTGTTGATATTGATTCACTCTCATACTCCTTTCCTCTACAGGGATGAGAGTGGAAAGGTTCTGCTTGTACCGTGGGTCCAGGAGAGTGAACACCCAGTAATCGGTGTTTGAAAAAATGCTTCTAACGCAAGGGTCACAGGATAGGCAGTCTAACATAAAGTCTGCCATGTGCGCCAGAGTCCCAACATGCAAGAATTCCCTCTCCTCACTGGCCTGACTCTCCATTTCCTCCTCCTCCTCCTCCTCTTCAGCCCATACACGCTCAAGAGTTAAGAAGGACTGAGCACTGGTACCCTCTTCTGTCTCGCCGACATTCTCCTCCTCTTCCTCCTCATCCTCATCCCCCTCCTCCGATATGCGCTGAGAAACAGACCGGAGGGTGCTCTGGCTATCAAGTGACGTATCTTCCTCCACCATCTCTTGTGACAAGCGCAAAGCATCCGACTTCATGGTGAGCAGTGAGTTTTTCAACAGGCAAAGCAGCGGGATGGTGAGGCTGATAATGGCGGCATCGCCGCTGACCATCTGTGTTGACTCCTCAAAGTTGCTCAACACCTGGCAGATATCAGACATCCACATCCACTCCTCATTGTAGACTTGAGGAATCTGAGTGACCTGACTACCAGTTCTGGTGGAAGTTGACATCTGGCAGTCTACAATCGCTCTGCGCTGCTGGTAAACTCTGGATAACATGTTTAATGTCGAATTCCATCTTGTGGGCACGTCGCACAACAGTCGATGAGCGGGCAGTTGTAGGCGGCGCTGCGCTGCCCTGAGAGTGGCAGCATCTGTGGTCGACTTGCGGAAATACGCACAGATGTGGCGCACCTTGGTGAGCAAATCAGACAGATTGCGGTATGTCTTGAGGAACCGCTGAACTATTAGATTGAACACGTGGGCCAGGCATGGCACATGTGTCAGTCTGCCGAGTTGCAGAGCCGCCACCAGGTTACGCCCGTTGACACACACAACCATGCCTGGCTTGAGGTTCAGCGGTGCCAGCCACAGATCGGTCTGCGCCATGATGCCCTGTAACAGCTCTTGGGTGGTGTGCCTTTTGTCACCTAAGCTCAGCAGTTTGAGCACCGCCTGCTGGCGCTTACCCACGGCACTGCTGCTGTGCCTAGAGCTACCGACTGAAGGCGCCGTGCCCATGGATGGTAATTCGGAGGAGGTGGAGGAGGAGGAGGGGTCGGAGGAGGAGGCATAGTACGTCTGAGAAACCGTGACCGAGGTAGGCCCCGCAATCCTCTGTGTGGGCAGTACATGAGCGGCCCCAGGGTCAGTCTCGGTCCCAGCCTCCACCAAGTTAACCCAATGTGCCGTCAGTGAGATATAGTGTCCCTGCCCGGCAGCACTTGTCCACGTGTCCGTGGTTAGGTGGACCTTCTCAGAAACAGCGTTGGTCAGAGCACAGATGATGTTCTGTGACACGTGCTGGTGTAGGGCTGGGACGGCACATCGGGAAAAATAGTAGCGGCTGGGGACCGAATACCGAGGGGCAGCCACCACCATGAGATTGCAAAAGGCCTCAGTCTCTACCAGCCTATAGGTCAGCATCTCCAGGCTCAGCAATTTGGAGATTTGGAAGTTGAGGGCTTGGGCATGTGAGTGGGTGGAACTGTATTTCCTCTTGCACTCCAGCGTCTGCTGTAAAGACAGCTGAACGCTGCGCTGGGACACATTGGTGGACACTGTGAAGGATCGTGGAGGCGAAGGTGTTGTTTTTTGGCGGGAGGCGCTCGTGCCGGGGTCCTGGGCAGGGGGTTGACTAGCAGAGGCAGCGAGTGACACAGGGGAAGGAGCAGTGGTGTGACCCGCAGGAGGTGAACGGCCTTAGTTCCATTGAGTGGGGTGTTTAGCACTCATATGCCTGCGCATGCTGGTGGTGGTTAGGCTAGTAGTGGTGGCACCCCTGCTGATCCTGATGTGGCACAGGTTGCACACCACAGTCCGTCGGTCATCCTCACTTTCTTTAAAGAACCTCCAGACTTGCGAACATCTAGGCCTCGCCACTGGAGCTTCACTACGTGAAACAGTTGCTGCTGATGCTCCAGCTCTGGCCCTGCTTCTCCCTCTGGCCACACCACTGCCTCTTCCAACCTGTTCTGGTGCAGCACTCGCCTCCGCCTCAGAAGCACTGTCTTCACTCGGCTTATCAACCCAGCTTGAGTCAGTCACCTCGTCATCCTCTGATTCCTCAGTCTGCTCCCCCCTCGGACTTCCTGCCCTGACAACAACTTCACCACTGTCTGACAACTGTGTCTCCTCATCGCCCGACACCTCTTTACACACTTCTTCCACTATGTCAACATTGTCATCATCATCATCACCCACAGACTGCGACAGTTGGAAAACTTGGGCATCAGTAAAGAGGTCAGCAGCAACCTGAGAAGTGGTTTGTGACTCTGGGAAGGGTCCAGAAAACAGTTCCTCAGAGTATGCCAGATCGCATTGCAAATTTTCCTGGGAGGGGGCAGACTGGGGGGAAGGAGGTTCAGGTGGAGGAGCCAGAGGAGTGCTCCCTTGGGTAACGTGGGTGGACTGCCTGGAAGACTGACTGGTGGACAAATTACTTGAGCATTGTCCGCAATCCACGACATCAGCTGTTCGCACTGTTGTGGTTTCAACAGTCCTCTACCACGTGTCCCTGTAAGTTGAGACATGAAGCTAGGGAGTGTAGCTCTGCGGCGTTCCCCTGCTCCCTCATCAGCAGGTACTGTCTCACAGTGCCCAGGACCACGGCCTCTGCGCCCTGCAGTAATTGAATGCCCACGCCCTCGTCCTCGACCCTTAGCCCTGGGGTTCAACATTTTCTGTATATAAGTGTATTATATAAAAAAAAATAAAAATAAATGGGCCTGCTGTACTGAAACCCACAAACTTGTTCAATCTGAACCAGAAAATATATAGGTGGATAAGTTAGAGCAAAATTACATATGTTATTACGTATCGTGCAGTATGGAGCAATTACACGGAAACTATTAGATTAGGCAGACTTGGTCTGCTTAATTGCAACCCAGACAAATGTCGCACAGAGATTTTTGTAATGTAGCTGTATAAGTGAGAGCAAAAGACCTTTTTTAATTAAGTGACGTACAGAATGGGTCACCTGGACAGAAAATATGGATTGTGCTTTGTATATAGGTGGATAAGTTAGAGCAAAATTACGTATTTTATTACGTACCGTGCAGTATGGAGCAATTACACTGAAACTATTAGATTAGGCAGACTTGGTCTGCTTAAGTGCAACCCAGACAAATGTCGCACAGAGATTTTTGTAATGTAGCTGTATCAGTGACAGCAAAAGACCTTTTTTAATTACGTGACGTACAGAATGTGTCACCTGGACAGAAAATACAAAGTGTGGTTTGTGGTGAGTGGACAGCTGAACTGTGACACACAGAATGGTTCCACACAGCTGTATGAAATGGATTTGTATCACTGAGATAAAACAACAAAAAAACTATTTTTTTATATTTTCTTTATATATTCTTATATATATATATATATATATATATATATATATATATATTTTTTTTTTTTTTTTTAACGTGACGTGCAGAAACTATCAGAGAGCAAACTCAGCCCCTGCTGACTGTGGCTATTTTGACTGCAACCCAGACAAATGTCGCACAGAGATTTTTGTAATGTAGCTGTATCAGTGAAAGCAAAAGACCGTATTTGATTACGTGACGTCAGATTTCGCGGGCCCCCCCTCCTTTCGGGTAAACTTTACAGATTGCAAAATGGCTAACTTTTTTTTCTTAACAAGTCGCATCATTGTGTTTATTATCCCTGTACAGTGACATCACTGTGTTTGTTATTCCTGTACTGTGACATCACTGTTTATTATCCCTGTACGGTGACATCACTGTGTTTATTATCCCTGTACTGTGACATCACTGTGTTTATTATCCCTGTACTGTGACATTGCTGTGTTTATTATCCCTGTACAGTGACATCGCTGTGTGTATTATCCCAGTGCAGGAAGAGGTAAGTGGTCTGTGTTTGTGTGTTTGTTTTCTATTTTTCAGGGTCGTGAATGCAGAGGACTACGTCGGATTCGGTGGACTACGTCGGACCAGCTTTTTTTTTTTAATAAAATGGTCAAACAGGGGTCTGGGGGAGTGTTTATTTCAATAAAATGTTTTATACTGGTGTGTGTGTATTTTTTTTTTTACAATACTACAGTTTTAGAAATTACGGCTATCTAAAGACGGTCCTGATTACTAATACTGGGCTTAGTGCTTGCCGGTATGGCAGGCCAGCACTAACCCCAACATCTATTACCTCGGCACCCACCGCCACCAGGGGTGCCGGGAAGAGCCGGGTACCCGCAGGACCGGACCTTCTAAATTGAGGGTCTGGCTCTGGGGCAGCTGCAGGCTGGTACCATTAGGCTGGGAAGGGCCAATAACCGTGTCCCTTCCCACCCTGGTAGTGCCAGGCTGCTGCTGCTGGTTGTATCTGGCTGGTGAAGGAAAAAAGGGGAGGACCCCACGCCATTTTTTTACAAAAATAATTAAATAATTTAAAAAAAATAAAAAATAGAAAACAAACACACAAACACAGACCACTTACCTCTTCCTGCACTGGGATAATACACACAGCGATGTCACTGTACAGGGATAATAAACACAGCGATGTCACTGTACAGGGATAATAAACACAGGATGATATAAAACACAGCGAGTCATAAGGGATAATCACTGTCACAGGATAATAAACACAGTGATGTCACAGTACAGGGATAATAAACACATGTCTCCAGGGATAATACACACAGCGATGTCACAGTACAGGGATAATAAACACAGTGATGTCACTGTACAGGGATAATAAACACAGTGATGTCACCGTACAGATATAATAAACACAGTGATGTCACCGTACAGATATAATAAACACAGTGATGTCATCGTACAGGGATAATAAACACAGTGATGTCAAAGTCCAGGGATAATACACACAGTGATGTCACAGTACAGGGATAATAAACACAGTGATGTCACTGTACAGGGATAATAAACACAGTGATGTCACCGTACAGGGATAATAAACACAGTGATGTCACCGTACAGAGATAATAAACACAGTGATGTCACAGTACAGGGATCGGCGTCTCGTGGCCCCATCAGACTTCAGGTCAGCGTCTTGAGCCCCCATCAGACCTCAGATCAGCGTCTTGTGCCCCCATCAGACCTCAGGTCAGCGTCTTGTGCCCCCATCAGACCTCAGGTCAGCTTAATGTGCCCATCAGACCTCAGGTCAGCTTAATGTGCCCCATCAGACCTCAGGTCAGCTTAATGTGCCCCATCAGACCTCAGGTCAGCTCTTGTGCCCCCATCAGACCTCAGGTCAGCTCTTGTGCCCCATCAGACCTCAGGTCAGCCATTTCTGCCCCCATCAGACCTCAGGTCAGCCATTTCTGCCCCCATCAGACCTCAGGTCAGCCCCCCCACCCAGCCAGCCAGCCAGCCAGCCAGGTGCCCCCCCCAGCCACAAACAGACACAAAAAATACTTACAAACTGCTCCAGACACTGTCTTCTTCTCCTGCGCACCTTCTTCTCCTGAAGCAGTGTGATCCCGCGAGACCTGTGACCCAGCGCTGGATCTCGCGGGATCACACAGCCAGCCCAGGAGGAAGCGCAGGAGTCGGAGACCGATGTCATGGGGACGGGACGGCCAGGCCACGGCAGGGTAAGTATTAAAGAACTGTGCGCACTGCGCACTTAGCCAGCGGGCGGCACTTTTTTATCGCCCCCACACATTATCGTGCGGCCCACCGGCCCATAATGGTGCGGGCCTGCGGCCCACCGGGCAAATGCCCGGTCAGGCAGATGGCCAGTCCGGGCCTGGCTGACATGCAGGCGGGCTCGCCTGGGCCGCCCCCCCCCCCCATGTGTCCTAGAGTCCGGGCCGGGTGGGCCCCATACGGCAGTACCAGTTGTACTGCCCTATCGGCGGGCCTGCGTGACGTACAGTATGGGTCACCTGGACAGAAAATACGGATTGTGGTTTGTGGTGAGTGGACAGCTGAACTGTGACACACAGAATGGTTCCACACTGCTGTATGAAATGGATTTGTATCACTGAGATAAAACAATTTTTAAAAAAAGGGTTATATATGGCGATAGCTGCACTACTAGTGCCAGCCAGCCCAGCCAGGAGACAAAAAAAAAATGTCTTGTAGCCCTTAGAAGGGCTGTTGGGTTCTTTTGAGATCACTCCTGCCTAACAGAGAACTAAATCCAGGCCCTAACACTCTCCCTGAAACGCAGCAGCTCTGTCTCTAACGACATCCAGACAGCATCTGAGCCGAGCACCGCGGGCAGTCAACAGTATATTCCAGGGTCACCTGATCAGGCCAGCCAACCCCTGCTATCGACATAAAGGGCCCCATGTGATGCTGGGTGTACCGCAGAGTCTCCTGGCTTGTGATTGGCTGAGTTTATAGGCGGCAAAAATTCAAAATGCGGGAGATGCCATTTCCTCGAGCATGGCGAGATACCCGTCCGAGCAGCGAGCACTGTAATACTCGGACGAGCACGCTCGCTCATCTCTAGCTGCCACTTCTAGTTCTTCCTATTTAATATCCTTGGTAACTTGCACCCGCTCCTAATTTATTCACCTGGAGGTGCTGGTTCATTCTTTGTTCAGTTCTATGTATATAGGGGAACAGGCATCCTTTGCTGGAAACTAGCACTCCTGCCCACCTGCCTGGTGCTTTTAATCAATACAATAACTGGATGCTCCTTACAAGTCTTCCAGGTTCTTGTAGGATGCAAGCCTGTGTTAGAGTAGGTCTCGTCTGTTAAAAGCCACCTTGTCATTTCGCCCAACATATTTTTGATCAACAATCATGGCTGCTTCTGCCATGGCAGCAGTTTTCTGTATGTTTGAGGGGCAGCATCCACACAGCAGTTAAACACTGCTAGTGGATGCCACCCCTGTTCCCTTTAGCTGTGCATTCAGCTGGCTCCTTCTTCTTGAAGGGGTGGGGGCAAACTGGGCAATTGACTGATCCTCTAAAGGGCCCCCTGCTTCAGTCCCAATGTGGATCAGGAGTGGGGAATTTCCCAGCTTAGGAGTCCCTGCTCTGACTCAATATATGGATGTGTCCATATATGGTGTTAGTGTTATCAACATGAAAGGGGGTATTCCCAAGCATGGTCACTATGTATATAAGTCTAATTTCAACTCTATTTTTTTTTTATGTTTCGGTGGGGATTTGAATTCACAACCTTCTATATTACAGACAGGAACCTTAACCACTGGGCTATAGAGCGCAGTGTTAAGTCGCTACTGAAAAACCTGATAGAAGTTTCTCTTCTATAATACAATAGAAACTTCGGAGGTTTTTAATGCAAGAGAAACCTCTATGAGGTTTTTCAGTTATGATTTAACATTCAGCTTTATAGCCTAGTGGTTAAGGGTCTTGCCTCTAATGTAGAAAACTAGGAGTTCAAATACCCACTGAAACATTTTAAAAATAGAGGCCAAATAAACCTTAAATACACAGAGTGTCCCCAAGAGTGAAATGTTTGATTTATTGCGAAAAAAAAATGTGC
>ONZH01006130.1:0-116174 GCA_900303285.1 Rhinella marina | reverse complement strand
TTCAAGACCCTAGGGATTATCTATGATGACCCGGATCGTATCTCCCTGGCGGAGACCCAGATACGTAACCTTTGTCAGGGTGAGCGGCCGGTTGAGACTTATTGCTCTGAGTTTCGGAGGTGGGCGACCAATACTGAATGGAACGATCCGGCTTTACGTAGCCAATTCTGTCAAGGTTTGTCTGAAAGGCTGAAGGACGCTTTGGCCTTTCAGGAAACCCCTGTGTCTTTGGAAGCCGCTATGTCTCTTGCTTTACGCATGGATAGGCGCCTGAGAGAGCGATCTAGGGGCCCCCGCTCTCAGGACGTACTATCACATAGTGTACCAGCTTCCTATGACACTTTGGGTGAATATTCCCCTAGGTTGATGTCTGGGGATGAACCTATGCAATTAGGGGGAGCCACTTCTGTAGCCACCCGTAAACATCTTGGTAATAAAAAGGGTGCGTGTTTTTTCTGTGGTCAGAAAGGACACTTTATCAATGTATGTCCATGCTTCCTGTCTCTAAAGGAGAGAAAAGAAAAGGGGCGTTGAATTCTCATCTCACTCTTGGTGGAGTGGGTAGGGAGACTGAAAATGTGCATTTGTCTTCATCCTGCAGTACCCGTTTTCTCCTGACTGCCGAGGTGGCGCTAGAATCAAAGGTTGTGAAAATTGAGGTGTTTATTGACAGCGGGGCAGGGGTGAACTTGATTGATGCTCAGTTTGTCCGTATGCATGGATTGTCACCAAGTTCTTTGGATAAGAGGATTTCTGTGTTTGCCATTGATTCTGCACCTCTCTCTCAGAAGTGTTTGTCTCAGATGGTGCATGATATCAAATTAAGAGTGGGTGAATTTCATCAGGAGCTTATTTCATGTTTTGTGTTGGAAGGTCTTCCTGCTCCTGTGGTTCTGGGTTTACCGTGGTTAAGCAAACATAATCCGTCCATTGACTGGCATACTAGACAAATTGTGGATTGGGGCGATTATTGTGTTGACAATTGCCTTAATACATCTTTTTCTGCTTTAACCACTAAGACTCTTCCTTCTTTTATATCGGATTTCTCTGATGTATTTTCTGAAGGTGGATGTCAGGATTTACCCCCTCACCGGGAATACGATTGTCCTATCAATCTTATCCCTGGAACAAGATTGCCTAAATCTAGGCTGTATAACCTTTCTGGACCTGAGAGAACGGCCATGAAGGAATATATTGCTGAGAGTTTGGCCAAAGGACATATTAGGCCTTCCAAATCTCCTGTGGCAGCAGGGTTCTTTTTTGTTAAAAAAAAGGACGGATCCCTTAGGCCATGTCTGGATTTCCGTGAACTCAATAGGATTACTGTCCGTGATCCGTACCCCCTTCCTTTGATTCCTGACTTGTTTAACCAGATTGTGGATGCCAAGGTGTTCTCCAAGTTGGACTTAAGGGGGGCATATAATCTGGTCAGGATCAAGGAAGGGGATGAATGGAAGACGGCCTTTAACACTCCTGAGGGCCACTTTGAGAACCTGGTCATGCCTTTTGGGTTGACCAATGCTCCTGCTGTCTTCCAGCATTTTGTTAATGACATTTTTCATCATCTTGTGGGGAGGTTTGTAGTCGTGTATTTGGATGACATACTAATCTATTCTCCAGATATTGTGACACATCAGGATCACGTGAGGCAGGTGTTGCAAATCTTAAGAGATAACAAGTTGTATGCAAAATTAGAGAAATGTGCTTTTGCTGTTCATGAGGTGCAATTCTTAGGATACCTGCTTTCATCTTCAGGTTTTCGTATGGATCCAGAGAAGGTCTGTGCTGTTCTGAACTGGGACCGACCTGAAAATCTGAAGGCTCTTATGCGATTTTTGGGGTTCACCAACTATTACCGAAAATTTATTAAGAACTATTCGACTATAGTTAAACCCTTAACTGACATGACTAAGAAAGGGACGGATGTCTCTGTGTGGTCTGATGCAGCATTGCAAGCCTTCTCTGCTGTAAAGGAGTGCTTTTCTTCTGCCCCTATATTGGTGCAGCCAGATGTGTCACAACCTTTCATTGTGGAGGTTGACGCATCCGATGTGGGGGTAGGAGCTGTGTTATCACAGGGCCCGTCACCTGGTAAATGGCGCCCATGTGCTTTTTTTTCGAAGAAACTCTCTGTGGCGGAGAGAAATTATGATGTGGGTAACCGAGAGTTACTGGCCATTAAGTTGGCTTTTGAGGAATGGCGTCATTGGTTGGAAGGGGCGAATCATCCAATCACGGTATTCACTGATCACAAAAATCTGGCTTACCTGGAGTCGGCTAGACGACTTAATCTGAGGCAGGCCAGATGGTCTTTGTTCTTCACCAGATTCAATTTCATTGTCACATACCGTCCTGGGGTTAAGAATGTGAAGGCGGATGCCTTGTCACGTAGTTTTCCCGGGGGTGGTGATTTTGAAGATCCTAGCCCTATACTGTCTGAAGGAGTGGTGATATCCGCTCTTTACCCTGATCTTGAGGCTAAAGTGCTTGAGGCCCAGGGAGATGCGCCGGAGTCTTGCCCTCCCGGGAAGTTGTTTGTTCCTCCTGATTTGCGTTATAAGGTTTTTGAGGAGCATCATTCTTCGGTGCTTGCGGGACACCCTGGGAGTAAATCCACTGTCGACCTCATCTCTCGTAGATTCTGGTGGCCAGGTCTGCGTAAGTGTGTTGAGGAATATGTGTCAACCTGTAGTGTCTGCGCACGCTCTAAGGTGACACATACTCGTCCCTCTGGACCCCTACTTCCATTACCCATCCCGTCCAGACCATGGACTCACCTATCCATGGACTTCATCACTGATCTGCCTGAGTCGTCTGGTAAGACAGTTATTCTGGTGGTTGTAGATCGTTTTAGTAAAATGGCGCACTTTATTGCATTACCTGGACTCCCCAATGCTAAAACTCTTGCACAAGTGTTTGTTGACAATATTGTGAAACTTCATGGCATTCCCACTGACGTTGTCTCTGATCGTGGGACTCAGTTTGTGTCCAGATTCTGGAGGAGCGTTCTGTACTCGGCTCGGGGTACAACTGTCTTTCTCCTCTGCCTTTCATCCCCAGACGAATGGACAGACTGAGCGTACCAATCAGAATCTGGAGACTTATTTGAGATGCTTTGTCTCTGAGAACCAGGAGGAGTGGTCCTCGTTTTTGTCTCTGGCTGAGTTTGCCATAAATAATCGCAGACAGGACTCCACTGGTAAGTCACCATTTTTTGGTGCATATGGCTTTCACCCGCAGTTTGGCACATTTTGTGGTTCTGATACTTCTGGTATTCCTGAGGAAGAACGTTTTTCATCATCATTGTCTTCCATATAGCGAAAAATTCAAAGTAACTTGATAAATATGGGTAACAAGTACAAACGTGTGGCTGACAGGAGACGTATGAATGGTCCGGACCTAAATGTGGGTGATTCTGTGTGGCTGTCTACTAGGAACATTAAGTTGAAAGTTCCTTCATGGAAGTTGGGTCCAAGATTTATTGGCCCATATAAAATCACGGCCATTATTAATCCTGTAGCATTTCGTCTTGAACTTCCTCAGGCCCTGAAAATCCATAATGTGTTTCACAGATGTTTGTTGAAGAGGTATGTTGAACCTCTGGAGCCATCTCCCTTGCCACCCGCGCCTGTCTTGGTGGATGGTAATTTGGAATTTCAAATTGTCAAGATCATTGATTCTCGAGTTCTTCGTGGGACCCTTCAATATCTGGTTCATTGGAAGGGTTATGGTCCTGAGGAGAGGTCATGGGTACCGGCGTCTGACGTGAATGCCAGTCGTTTGGTAAAAGCCTTTCACAGGTGTCACCCTGATAAAGTTGGTCCTGGGTGCCCGGAGGTCACCCGTAAAAGGGGGGGTAATGTCACGAGTGGTCTTGCGTCTGGAATCAGACGTTCTGCGCGGCTTTCTAAGTGACAGGTTTGACAGGCTATTCCCTGTGGTTTGGGTGCTGTTCACCACACCCCTTTCCCTCAGCTGTTGCCGCTGGGCAATTAGCTGTCTCCTACTTACCTCTTCCTCTCCCAGTATCCCTTGCGGTTTATATCTGCTACTTACCTGGTTGAGAGTGGTGTGGATCTCGGCTGAGATCCTGTTGCTGAGTTCTACTTAAAGTTAAGTGTTTTCCCTTCCTTTGGTTATTCCTGTTTGAGTCTCCTGTTCCTCCGTACGCTTGGAGGAACGGGTTACTCTCTTGTGTCATTAGACTGCAGGGTGTTCTAGGGTTTATTCAGATTAGGTTTCTGTGTATGAGCTTTCCTACCACCCGGGTTAGTTCATACTGGTAGCCAGTTAGGGCCTGGTCTTAGGGTCCCCTGCAGGAGGTGACCAGTTCCCTGGTTTTGTCTGTTCCCATCCCTCATACACTCGGTGTGGCTTTTCCCCCCACACCCGAGCGTGACACTGACACATGTCAGATTAGTAAAAATCAGTCTGGTCACGAAGGTGCAAAATGGCCCGGTCATTAAGGGGTTAAGAAATTTATTGCGATAAATACACAAACACATACAGTGACACACACACACACAGGGACACATACAGGGACGTGCACACATACATACAGGGATGCGCACACATACGGATACACACACACATACATACAGGGACGCGCACACATACGGATACCCACATACATACAGGGACACGCACACATAAAGATACACACACATACAGGAACGCGCACACATACGGATACACACATGCAGGGACGCGCACACATATGGATACACACACGCAGGGACGTGCACAAATACATATACGCAGGGACATACACATACATACAGGGACATACATGCAGAAACACACATATATGCAGGGACATACATGCAGAGACACACATACAGGGACATACATGCAGTGACACACATACAGGGACATACATGCAGTGACACACATACAGGGACACACACACATACATGCAGATACACACACATACATGCAGATACACACACATACATGCAGATACACACACATACATGCAGGGACGCACACATACATGCAGGGACATACATACAGAGACACACATATACATACAGGGACATACATGCAGGGACACACACAACATACAGGGACATACATGCAGGAGCATATGCTGACTTTGTGAGTATATCCCCACAGATTATTTTAATTGAGTAATGATTTGTTAGGGTATATATATATATATATATATATATATATATATATATATATATAGACATTGAGCACACGGTCCAGGTATCCCCTGAGGAAGCAATCTGCAAAAAGTGAGTTGGGGTCCAAGCCACAGTGGTCTGTATTAACCTTATATGAGTTTTTCCCTGATGAACTTTATATGAATTGTATTGCATTTAGCACTTTTTGTTTCCTGTGTATTGAGAATTAGATGGTTAGAATTTGCACTGTGCATGAATTAGTATTATTGCTGTGTAACTCTCTTTAGGGTGCATTTTTAAAAAAAATGTTTTCTGTATTTTCATGACTATGAAAATTGTATATTCACACTGAAGGCATCAAAACTATGAATTAACACATGTGGAATTATATACTTAACAAAAAAAGTGTGAAACAACTGTAAATATGTTGTATATTCTAGGTTCTTCAAAGTAGCCACCTTTTGCTTTGATTACCGCTTTGCACACTCTTGGCATTCTCTTGATGAGTTTCAAGAGGTAGTCACCTGAAATGGTATTCCAACAGTCTTGAAGGAGTTCCCAGAGATGCTTAGCACTTGTTGGCCCTTTTGCCTTCATTCTGCGGTCCAGCTCACCCCAAACCATCTCGATTGGTTCAGGTCTGGTGACTGTGGAGGCCAGGTCATCTGGCGTAACACCCCATCACTTTCCTTCTTGGTCAAATAGCCCTTACACAGCCTGGAGATGTGTTTGGGTTCATTGTCCTGTTGATAAATAAATGATAGTCCAACTAAACGCAAACCGGATGGAATAGCATGCTGCTGAAAGATGCTGTGGTAGCCATGCTGGTTCAGTATGCCTTCAATTTCGAATAAATCCCCAACAGTGTCACCAGCAAAGCACCCCCACACCATCACACCTCCTCCTCCTCCATGCTTCACGGTGGGAACCAGACATGTAGAGTCCATCCGTTCACCTTTTCTGCGTCGCACAAAGACACGGTGGTTGGAACCAAAGATCTCAAATTTCGACTCATCAGACCAAAGCACAGATTTCCACTGGTCTAATGTCCATTGCTTGTGTTCTTTAGCCCAAACAAGTCTCCTCTGCTTGTTGCCTGTCCTTAGCAGTGGTTTCCTAGCAGCTATTTTACCATGAAGGCCTGCTGCACACAGTCTCCTCTTAACAGTTGTTGTAGAGATGTGTCTGCTGCTAGAACTCTGTGTGGCATTGACCTGGTCTCTAATCTGAGCTGCTGTTAACCTGCCATTTCTGAGGCTGGTGACTCGCATGAACTTATCCTCCGCAGCAGAGGTGACTCTTGGTCTTCCTTTCCTGGGGCGGTCCTCATGTGAGCCAGTTTCTTTGTAGCACTTGATGGTTTTTGCGACTGCACTTGGGGACACTTTCAAAGTTTTCCCAATTTTTCGGACTGACTGACCTTCATTTCTTAAAGTAATGATGGACACTCGTTTTTCTTTACTTAGCTGCTTTTTTCTTGCCATAATACAAATTCTAACAACATTCTAACATTACTATTAGACGACTTTAAATTGTGGCTTTTGTCTTTCTGTATACGCTGCTACTGCCAGTTTTTAATATTTTAATACGTTTTGTAAAACTAATAAAAAATAATATGTTTATTAAGGAGCTGTGTATTTAATTTTTTGGTGTGCTCTCTGTATCTCTGTTGCAACCTTCTGATGACACTCTGTGACACTCTAAGCTCAGTGGCCACTTCCGTCTGAGAACATTCTGCTTGAAGCCTCGCAATGGCGAAGTAGTGATGAGGGGGACTGTTTAAATACCAATTCTATTTGAACCAGGAAATTGATTGGGTGATTCATAAATCAAACACCTATTGTGAATTTTGCTGTTAAGCTCCTTGTTAGAGAACAGCAAGTTGCGCAATAAAAACTGAAACATTGACCAGTTGGATATGTGCATTCAAAAGTTTACGGAATGTCACATTAAGTTCTCCTGTAAAGGTTAGAGTGCATTTTAGGTGCAACCTAAATTAACCGTTGCACTGCTATCTGCGACTCCATCCTGCTCACGACTGGTCTAAAATTGTAGACATGGCATGGGTGGTGAATGGCTGGCAGGCCCGTTTCATTCACCATTTTCTATGCCTGTTTTAGGCGTAGTAAATGTTAGACCACTCAGAAGCTGTCTTACATTTAGAACTGGCGCTGGATTAGCCGAAGTTATAGAGAAGCCTGTGCCTCTTTATAACTTTGGCAGATCTACCGCCACTTTAGGGATTTATTAAGACTGGCGTCTAAAAAACTGTACGTGTACCAAGATCTTTGATAGGTATTCATCAGCTGTATGACTATGGGCGGGGGGTGGGGGGAACTCTGGATGGCCCCAGAATGGCATGTACTTGGAGATCAAAAAAGGCAGTTGATACTACCTGTATGAAAATAGTATCCCTCAATATCACTGAGAGTTTCACCGACCCAGGCAAGCAAGATCTCTTAGTGTGAAGTAAAGATATCAAGTTCCAGGGTGAGGCCAGCTCCTGGTCCATCGGAAGACAGGAATTGAAAGAAGTGGAGTGTAACCAATCTATCACATGCCTCATCAGGCATGCAATGTTGTAACCACTGATATTTGGGAAGTTTATGCCCCCTACCCATATTGTGCATAAGTTTCTGTAAAGCTATGCAAGGACGTCTTCCCATCCAGATAAAACATATGAAGGCACTGTTAAGCTCCTGAATATCTTTGTGTTTTAATAATAATGAGATGGTACTTTGTAGCTGGTATAACAACCTCGAGAACGACATTTCCGTCCCAGAAAGGAAAGGGGAAGATTGCGCCATGTAGAGAGCTCTTGTTTGATCTTCTGAAAAATCGGAGGGTAGTTTAGGGAATAGATACTAGTGGGAGTTTTCCCTATCTTTATACCTAAATATGTGATATATTTTGCAGGTTTCAAACCGGTGCCCAGAGTTTCCCAAAAACCGGGCCATATCTGCTTCCCTAGTTCCAAAATTTTGCTTTTCCTAGGGTTAATGCGTTACCCTTAGGGGAGTTCGAATTCAGAGATTAACTATAAAGGTCAATAAGTTGACCTTGACTTCCTGCGAACCCACCTTTATTCCCTTATAAAGGGACGAGGTCTCTGTCAGGTGCCCTTGGTTAATGGGAAAGGGGTCGATATAAAACCTGGCGTATGGATGCAAGCCATTGAGGAGGTATATAAAGCTGCATATATAAAGGTATATCTTGCGGCGCAACTCCTGGGCAGCTAGGAAACGGTGGAGCAGTACAGGCAGTCTCCCGGGAAACACAATTCAGTATGGCCCGCACCACCAAGAGAGAGAGGGGGGGCCGGGACGGTCTGGGACAGCTGCTGGCGAAACATGGTGCCGCTGCCTCATCCAAATCGGTGGAGGTGGCTGTGCGCCTGGAACAGCTTGCTCGAGTTCCCCCTGCAGAGCATAGCCTTGGAGGTTTGGAAGCAGAGCTGAGGAGGACTGAGGAGCAGGGAAGGACAGAGAAGCAGGAGGTGAACTGTCCTACTGAAGGCTATACAAGATGGCACCCGGGAGGAAGTAGGATCCAGCATGGCAGGCTTGGGTGCAGGTGAAGGGGGGACCCCAGATGGGATGGCAATGGAGCCTATACTTCAACTGAAGCTTCCCCTCAGGGGATGACACATGAACCAGAGCCCACTTTCAGGGACATATTTCTGGCGGTACAACAATGCAGCTCTGCCCTAATGACCTTCAACATCTCTATGGGGTCACTACAAGAGAGTGTTTCTTTTATCAGACAAGACATCCAAAAAATCAATGAGAGGGTTGCTGGAGTAGAGGAAAGAGTAGGCCTGCTGGAGGATCAAGTAACCCTGGTGAATCATGACCTGGCCAAAGTCATCCATAATATCACTCTTCTCATTAACAAAACGGAGGACTTGGAGAACAGGTCCTGTCACAACAACAACCTCTGCTTAGTGGGAGTCCCTGAGAAAGTGGAAGGGGTTAATGCTGTTCGGTTCTTTGAAGAGTGGTTGAAAGCTAATTCTTCTTGGGCAAAACATCAACCAAAGTAACCCAAAAACCCCGGATATTCACTTCACAGGTAATAGTAATTTAAAAAGGGGGGTAAAAAATATACATAGACCTCTTAAGTGTATGTACACTAATGCCAGAAGCCTGACTAATAAAATTGGTGAACTGGAATTAGTGATGTGTGAGGAGGACTATGACATAGTGGGAGTAACTGAGACATGGCTGGATGATAGCTATGACTGGGCAGTTAACGTACAGGGTTACAGTCTGTTTAGAAAGGATCGCCAAAACCGGAGAGGGGAGGGGTCTGCCTTTATGTAAAGTCCTGTCTAAAGCCCACACTCTGGGAAGATATAAGTGAGGGACATGAAGATGTGGAGTCACTGTGGGTAGAAATAAATGGAGCCAAAAACAATAATAAAATACTAATAGGAGTTTATTATAAACCCCCTAGTATACCAGAGCCCATAGAAAATCTACTTCTAAACGAAATAGACGAGGTGGCAAATCATAATGAGGTCGTTATTATGGGGGATTTCAACTACCCAGATATAGACTGGAAAACTGAAACCTGTATATCTCATAAAGGAAACAGGTTCTTGGAAATAACCAAAGACAATTACCTTTCCCAACTGGTACAGGACCCGACTAGAGGGACAGCCATACTGGACTTAGTGTTAACCAATAGACCGGACAGAACATCAGATGTGGAGGTTGGGGGACACCTGGGAAATAGTGACCATAATATAATAACCTTCCAACTGTCATTCAAAAGAGCGTTTCTTCAGGGAGGAACAAAAATACCAAACTTCAAAAAAGCTAAATTTAGCCAACTAAGAGAGGCCATAGGCCTAACTAATTGGGACAAAGTCCTCAAAAATAAAAATACAGCCACAAAATGGGATATTTTTAAAAGCATCCTAATATCTAATTGTGAGAGGTACATCCCTTATGGCAATAAAAGGTTAAGGAACAAGAAAAAACCAATATGGATAAACAGAACTGTAAAGAAAGCAATAAATGACAAACAGAAAACATTTAAGTCACTAAAACAGGAGGGGAGCGAGGAAGCATTGAAAAACTATAAGGAAAAAAATAGAATATGTAAAAGACAAATAAAAACAGCCAAACTAGAGACCGACAGATTAATCGCCAAAGAGAGTAAAACTAACCCTAAAATGTTCTTTAATTATATAAATGGTAAAAAGTATAAACCTGAAGGTGTCGGCCCCTTACAGAGTAATGAGGGGAGAGTTGCAGAGAGCGATGAGGAGAAAGCAAAGCTACTAAATATCTTTTTCTCCACTGTATTCACTGAGGAAAATAAACTGTCAGATGAAAAGCAGAATATAAAAGTAAATTCCCCATTAAAAATGCCCTGTCTGACCCAGGAAGAAGTAGAGCTGCGTCTTAAAAAGATTAAAATAGACAAATCGCCAGGACCGGATGGCATACACCCCCGTATCCTAAAAAAATTAAGTAATGTCATCGCCAGACCCTTATTTCTGATATTTAAGGACTCTATACTGACAGGGAGTGTTCCACAGGATTGGCACATAGCAAATGTGGTTCCAATATTCAAAAAGGGTCCAAAAACAGAGCCCGGGAACTATAGGCCGGTAAGTTTAACATCTGTCGTGGGTAAACAGTTTGAGGGTTTTCTAAGAGATGCTATCTTGGAGTACCTCAATGAAAATAAGCAAATAACTCCATATCAGCATGGCTTCATGAGGGATCGGTCATGTCAAACCAATTTAATCAGTTTCCATGAGGAGGTAAGTTCTAGACTGGACCGCGGTGAAACAATGGATGTCGTATATCTGGACTTCTCCAAAGCATTTGACACGATACCACATAAAAGGTTAGTATATAAAATGAGAATGCTTGGCCTTGGAGAAAATGTCTGTATGTGGGTAAGTAACTGGCTCAGTGATAGAAAACAGAGGGTGGTTATTAATGGTACATACTCAGATTGGGTCACTGTCACTAGCAGGGTACCACAGGGGTCAGTATTGGGCCCTATTCTCTTCAATATATTTATTAATGATCTTGTAGAAGGCTTGCACAGTAAAATATCATTTTTTGCAGATGACACTAAACTGTGTAAAGTAATTAACACAGAAGAGGACAGTATACTGCTACAGATAGATCTGGATATACTGGAGGCTTGGGCAGAGAAGTGGCAGATGAGGTTTAACACTGACAAATGTAAGGTTATGCATATGGGAAGGAATAATGCAAGTCACCAGTACATACTAAATGGTAAAATATTAGGTAACTCTGACATGGAAAAGGACCTAGGAATTTTAGTGAACAGCAAACTAAGCTGTAGAAACCAGTGTCAGACAGCTGCTGCCAAGGCCAATAAGATAATGGGTTGCATCAAAAGAGGCATAGATGCCCGTGATGAGAACATAGTCCTGCCACGTTACAAATCACTAGTCAGACCACACATGGAGTACTGTGTACAGTTCTGGGCTCCTGTGAACAAGGCAGACATAGCAGAGCTGGAGAGGGTTCAGAGGAGGGCAACTAAAGAAATAACTGGAATGGGTGGACTACAGTACCCAGAAAGATTATCAAAATTAGGTTTATTCACTTTAGAAAAAAGACGACTGAGGTGAGATCTAATAACTATGTATAAATATATCAGAGGTCAGTACAGAGATCTCTCCCATGATCTATTTATCCCCAGGACTGTGACTGTGACGGGGACATCCTCTGCGTCTGGAAGAAAGAAGGTTTGTACACAAACATAGAAGAGGATTCTTTACGGTAAGAGCAGTGAGACTATGGAACTCTCTGCCTGAGGAGGTGGTGATGGTAAGTTCACTAAAAGAGTTCAAGAGAGGCCTGGATGTATTTTTGGAGGGTAATAATATTACAGGATATAGTTACTAGAGAGGGGTCATTGATCCAGGGAGTAATTCTGATTGCCTGATTGGAGTCGGGAAGGAATTTTTTCCCCTAAAGTGGGGAAAATTGGCTTCTACCTCACAGGGTTTTTTTTTTTGCCTTCCTCTGGATCAACTTATAGGAAAACAGGCCGAACTGGATGGACAGATGTCTTTTTTCGGCCTTATAAACTATGTTACTATGACTCTCTATCTCCTTTATTTGCAATAGGGCAAGCTCACAGGGTGCCATTCCATCCGCCACTTCCGGGGCTCCCCCCAGACCGACTTTGCTCAGAATTTTGCACTTTCAAGATAGGGACACTATCCTACGCAAAGTGAGAGATAATACAGGTCTGCTCATCAATGGCCATAAAGTCTCATCTTTCCCGATTTCTCAGTAGAAGTCCAAAGACGACTGGCAAAATTCCTGGGTGTTAAAAGATGCCAGAGAATGAAAAAATGTGCAATACTCCATGCTTTACCCTTCCAAGCTGCGAGCAGTCGCTGGAGGAACAGTTCATTTCTTCGATTTGCCGGACGACGCTACCCATTGACTGAATCTGAACGAAAGTTCCCAGAGTGAACCTGCTGAGACCGGATGACCGATTCTCTAAACTTGCACTCTAGATGAGAGAACTGCATTACCTGCTGGGGCATAGCGATGAGCATTCTACCTCCTTTATGTTTCATTATGTCTCTCATAACAGCCTCTCCTTTTTCTTTGTTTACTGTTCTTTAATTCTTTAGTCAGGGAGATGAAGTGTACAGGTCTTCCTTTTTTTTTTTTTTTTTTTCGCTGTTAGACTAGCTGTCTATATACGTTGGTTATAATATTTAAATCCCGCCTGATATACAAGTCTTATATATAATAGAAAAGACAAAACTGCATGAAACAGCTGCACATCTGAATAAAAGGCTATAATTTATTAAACAGCACAAAGCAAAAAACCATTAGAAATTGTATACAATCAAATCATGTATTGGAACACCCAAATACGTTCCAAACACACCCAAAATACCAACTCCTAAATTAGGACATGTGTAAGCTGCCGAATGAGTAAGAAATACAGTGGGGAAAAAAGTATTTAGTCAGCCACCAATTGTGCAAGTTCTCCCACTTAAAAAGATGAGAGAGGCCTGTAATTGACATGATAAGTAGACCTCAACTATGAGAGACAAAATGAGAAAACAAATCCAGAAAAATCACATTGTCTGATTTTTAAAGAATTTATTTGCAAATTATGGTGGAAAATAAGTATTTGGTCACCTACAAACAAGCAAGATTTCTGGCTCTCACAGACCTGTAACTTCTTCTTTAAGAGGCTCCTCTGTCCTCCACTCATTACCTGTAGTACTGGCACCTGTTTGAACTTGTTATCAGTATAAAAGACACCTGTCCACAACCTCAAACAGTCACACTCCAAACTTCACTATGGTGAAGACCAAAGAGCTGTCGAAGGACACCAGAAACAAAATTGTAGACCTGCACCAGGCTGAGAAGACTGAATCTGCAATAGGCAAGCAGCTGGTGTGAAGAAATCAACTGTGGGAGCAATAATTAGAAAATGGAAGACACACAAGACCACTGATAATCTCCCTCGATCAGGGGCTCCACACAAGATCTCACCCCGTGGGGTCAAAATGATCACAAGAACTGTGAGCAAAAATCCCAGAACCACACGGGGGGACCTAGTGAATGACCTGCAGAAAGCTGGGACCAATGTAATAAAGGCTACCGTCACACTACGCCGCCAGGGACTCATATCCTGCAGTGCCAGATGTGTCCCCCTGCTTAAGCCAGTACATATCCGGGCCCGTCTGAAGTTTGCTAGAGAGCATTTGGATGTTCCAGAAGAGTATTGGGAGAATGTCATATGGTCAGATGAAACCAAAGTAGAACTCTTTGGTAGAAACACAACTCGTCGTGTTTGGAGTAGAGTGAATGCTGAGTTGCATCCAAAGAACACCATAACTACTGTGAAGCATGGGGGTTGCAACATCATGCTTTGGGGCTGTTTCTCTGCAAAGGGACCAGGACGACTGATCAGTGTACATGAAAGAATGAATGGGCCATGTATCGTGAGATTTTGAGTGCAAACATCCTTCCATCAGCAAGGGCATTGAAGATGAAACGTGACTGGATCTTTCAGCATGACAATGAACCCAAGCACACCGCCAGGGCAACGAAGGAGTGGCTTCATAAGAAGCATTTCAAGGTCCTGGAGTAGCCTAGCCAGTCTTCAGATTTCAACCCCATAGAAAACCTTTGGAGGGAGTTGAAAGTCCGTGTTGCCCATCGACAGCCCCAAAACATCACTGCTCTAGAGGAGATCTGCATGGAGGAATGGGCCAACATACCAGCAACAGTGTGTGCCAACCTTGTGAAGACTTACAGAAAACATTTGACCTCTGTCATTGCCAACAAAGGATATATCACAAAGCATTGAGATGAACTTTTGTTATTGACCAAATACATATTTTCCACCATAATTTGCAAATAAATTCTTTAAAAATCAGACAATGTGATTTTCTGGATTTGTTTTCTCATTTTGTCTCTCATAGTTGAGGTCTACCTATAATGTCATTTACAGGCCTCTCTCATCTTTTTTTAAGTGGGAGAACTTGCACAATTGGTGGCTGACTAAATACTTTTTTCCCCACTGTATATACCTATATAATAAATATGACATCAAAAAAGTGCAATAGAGATACTCATCTTATATAAATGTAGGCCGGCATGGTATATGGGTCTGACGCCCCACGCATATCGCCGGCTCAACCAGCTTTCCCAGGGGTTATTGAATCATTGCTAATGTGCCCAAATATATACATACAACTTAATCATAGTAAATTGTAATCATCTGTTGTAAAACACTTGGCAGAGAGGAGATTATAAAGGCAAAAAAGAGGCTGCATATTGGCGTCTCTGGTGCATGGCGTCTATGTACTGGGTGGGAAAATGCAGAGAGACGACTTGTACATATTTCTGACAGACGGGAACAAGCTGTCCTATATGGAAATATATCCCTTACATTTATGTACTTTCCTATATGATGGCGGGTAGAGTTCAAATTGTGGTGTGGAATGTTAGGGGCCTGGGAGATGCCCCAAAACGTCAGGCAGTCTTCTCGGCTGTACAGAAATACCAACCTGCTATTTTATGTCTCATAGAAACGCACCTGTCTAAGCAATCAAGGGATTGCTGCATAAACCATGGATCTCAAATGCCTACCACTCCCACCTTCTCTACACATTCTAGGGGGTCAGTATCCTAATATACCCCTTTGAGGGGGTTATCCCCTTTGAATGTCATTCTAGTGCCATTGACCCTGACGGCAAGTATGTCTGCCTATACTGTTCTATGTATAAGATATATTTTTTTAAATTGCTATATATATTCCACCACCGTACTCTTGTGATGTGATGACTTTTGTAGCTAGGGGCCCTCCTGTCCCCATACTTATGTTGGGTGATTTCAACAAACACCTTAATCCAGCACTAGATAAATTTCAGCAGGGCTCTGATCTATCAGGCACTCCGGAGACCTCATTGACAATGTTACTACAGGAGCTGGACCTTCATGACTTGTGGAGGATCTGGTATACCCAGGTGCGCCAATATTCCTGCTCTTCCCCATCTCATAACTCTCTTTCCAGAATAGACCTGCTTATAGAGTCCTTGGAGGCATTGTCCTACATCTCCTCTATAGAATACCTGCCGCGTAGGCTATCAGACCACTCACCCATTCACATGGAGTTACAACTTGTAAGAGATAGGGAAAGGGGCGGTCCGGCACTCTGGAAACTTAATCCGTTCTGGATTCAGTTGTTAGATGAGGGAGAGCTTCTCACAGGACCAATTACAGAGGTTTTTTTTCGCATTAATGTGGGAACGACGGCTATGGGATACTATGAAAGCCTATGTAAGGGGGCTGTATATACAAAAAATTAAAAGGCGTAAAATGAAGTCTAGGGAACTCACTGACTCTATGCTACAGGTAGTGAGAGACTCTGAGGCTGCTTATGTGGGGACCCATCTGTGCGGAATGAATCTGCGTGGAGGGGGGCACAGGATACGCTAAATAACAGCTTCTTTCTAAAACAGAAATACTTTGAATCAGGCGAAAGTGTGGGAAGCTTGCTAACCAGAATAACTTTTTCACAGGAGGGCCCAACGAGGATTGCGGCTGTTATGACTAGAGAGGGCGTCCATTCTACAGAGGGCTCAATCATCCTTAATGAGTTCTATAGATACTATCAAGAACTATATACTTCCAAATTATTGATGGGAGTTAGTGATATAAAATCCTATCTTGCTGATATATCTGTCCCTAAGTTGTCACTGGAGGCGGCACAATACCTGGATGAGCCCTTGGAACTGGGGGAGGCTTTGAGGTCGTTTCCCAATGAGAAGGCCCTGGCTCGGACAGCCTTCCATCAGAGATAGGGAAGGGGGCGGTCCGGCACTCTGGAAACTTAATCCGTTCTGGATTCAGTTGTTAGATGAGGGAGAGCTTCTCACAGGACCAATTACAGAGTTTTTTTTTCGCATTAATGTGGGAACGACGGCTATGGGATACTATGAAAGCCTATGTAAGGGGGCTGTATATACAAAAAATTAAAAGGCGTAAAATGAAGTCTAGGGAACTCACTGACTCTATGCTACAGGTAGTGAGAGACTCTGAGGCTGCTTATGTGGGGACCCATCTGTGCGGAATGAATCTGCGTGGAGGGGGGCACAGGATACGCTAAATAACAGCTTCTTTCTAAAACAGAAATACTTTGAATCAGGCGAAAGTGTGGGAAGCTTGCTAACCAGAATAACTTTTTCACAGGAGGGCCCAACGAGGATTGCGGCTGTTATGACTAGAGAGGGCGTCCATTCTACAGAGGGCTCAATCATCCTTAATGAGTTCTATAGATACTATCAAGAACTATATACTTCCAAATTATTGATGGGAGTTAGTGATATAAAATCCTATCTTGCTGATATATCTGTCCCTAAGTTGTCACTGGAGGCGGCACAATACCTGGATGAGCCCTTGGAACTGGGGGAGGCTTTGAGGTCGTTTCCCAATGAGAAGGCCCTGGCTCGGACAGCCTTCCATCAGAGTTTTTCCAAAGATACCAAGAGATTACCCTCCCTCATCTACTGGATACCTTTAATGATGCTTTGAGATTGGGGACAATGCCAGAATCTATGCGGGAAGCTGTGATGGCGGTGATACCAAAACCTGGCAAGGATCCGGCTCTGACTGAATCTTATAGGCCCATTTCCCTGTTGTCCACTGACGTGAAAATACTAGCAAAGGTATTGTCCAATTGGCTCAACAAGGTTATTACTTCCTCATACATGAAGACCATGCCTTTATGCCTGACATGAGTACCTCCATTAACCTTCGTAGGCTCATTTCTAATTTGCAAAGGCCTGTTGACACTGGGGGATGCCGGGCAATAATATGTTTGGACCCTGTCAAAGCTTTTGACATCATGGAGTGGGAGACCATGGGTGGTTATGGGGACCATGGGGTTTGGACAGGGATTTATGTCCTGGGTTATGCTGCTATATTGTTTGCCAGTGGCAAAGATTAGGGCGAATTAGGAATTTAATCACGGAATAAAGTGGTTTTAAATGGCAGAAAATGCTCAAAACCCTATACTGTTGCGGATTTCTAACTGGGGGAGCAAATCCTGCACATGTGATCCCAGCAAAAAATGCATACAATGGAGGATGCCTGTAGCGGACCACATGTACCACAAAGACATCCTACACAGGAAAGTCATATGTGCGCAAGTGACAAACTATATAAAACAGCAATTCACAGAAAATGGTGCACTATAACGGTAAATGCAATTGACAATATATGGCTAAACCCTCACACTGATATTAAAATGAGACTTATATCAATAACATACCGGAGCCCGAGCTCCCTGTCAAGGCATCTCAAAGTGGCACGGGACCTAACGCTAACCTACCTATGCTGTATGGGCAACTACGGATGGAGCATAGGGGCTGACACACAGCGACCAACTCCTAGTTACCTCCAGCGTGAGATCACACATACAATGGGAGGAGGGCGGAGAGTGTGAGTCCCACCTACAGTACAGACCAAAAGTTTGGACACACCTTCTCATTCAAAGAGTTTTCTGTATTTTCATGACTATGAAAATTGTAGATTCACACTGAAGGCATCAACTATGAATTAACACATGTGGAATTATATACTTAACAAAAAAGTGTGAAACAACTAAAAATATGTCTTATATTCTAGGTTCTTCAAAGTAGCCACCTTTTGCTTTGATTACTGCTTTGCACACTCTTGGCATTCCCTTGATGAGCTTCAACAGGTAGTCACCTGAAATGGTTTTCACTTCACAGGTGTGCTTTGTCAGGTTTAATAAGTGGGATTTCTTGCCTTATAAATGGGGTTGGGACCATGAGTTGTGTTGGGCAGAAGTCAGGTGGATGCACAGCTGATAGTCCTACTGAATAGACTGTTAGAATTTGTATTATGGCAAGAAAAAAGCAGCTAAGTAAAGAAAATGAGTGGCCATCATAACTTTAAGCAATGAAGGTCAGTCAGTCCGAAAAATTGAACACCGGCTCGGCTATTTCCGTTGGCTCCATAGAAATTAATGGGAGCGCACTGCGCATGCGCGGCCCTGCTCCCATTCATTTGTATAGAGTCGACGGAAATAGTCCAGCCTGCGCTCGGCTATTTTCGGCGGCCCCATGCAAATGAATGGAGGGCGGCCGCGCATGCGCGGTGTGCCCTCCTTCACTTTCGGGGCCCCGTTCTCGATATGCCCCCATTGTCCAAGATGGGAATAACCCTTTAAATGGCAGAAAATGCTCAAAACCTCATATGTTGTTGCGCATTTCTAACTGGGGAAGCAAATCCTGCACGTGATCCTTTGCTAACAGCAATCCCAGCAAAAAATGCATACAATGGAGGATGTCTGCAGCAGACCACATGTACCACAAAGACATCCTACACAGGATAGCCATATGTGCTGATGTGAAAAACTATATAAAACAACAATTTATGGAAAATGGTGCACTACAATGGTAAATGTAATTGACAATATATGGCTAAACCCTCACACTGATATTAAAATGAGACTTTCGCCAATATATTCTTATATCATTAACATACCGGAGCCCAAGCACCCCGTCCAGGTATCTCAAAGTGGCACGGGACCTAACGCTAACCTACCTATGCCGTATGGGCAATTACGAATGGAGCATACAGGCCGAATGGGGAACTTTCTGCACAATTTACATTGCACAGGGGAACGGGACAGGGCTGTCCTCTATCCCCCCTATTATTTGCAATTGCCATTGAACCCCTGGCGTGTCTTTAATGTTCTTCTACTGCATGGGAAGGGTTCCCACTGGGCTCGAGTGAGGGGAGAGTATCCCTGTACGCCGATGACACGTTCCTATATGTGGGAAATTTGGAACACTCCATTCATCCCATTATGCACAATATTGTTAAATTCGGGAAATAAATCTGTAATCCTTCCGATTGATCCCCTTCAGTCTCATATGGTTTTGACCCAACTCCAATTGCAGATAACCCACAGCTTTAAATATCTGGGCGTTGTGATAACAACAATATTAACTGATTACATTAAAACAAACATTGATCCCCTAATCGTTAAATTTATAAGAAAAGTCAATGCCCGGTGTAAAGTACCTCTTTCAGTGGTCGGCGGTTGTAACTTAATTAAAATGATACTCATGCCTCAATTGCTTTATGTATTACACAACTCCCCCGTATGGATCCCCCGGTGGATATTCTACAAGATTCAGGGTATTTTCCGCTCCTTGGTGTGGATAAAACAACAATCCAGAATCTGTCTGGAAACCCTTCAAAGGGGCAACGTGGAGGGAGGCCTTTCTCTTCCAAGCCCTTGTTTTTATTTCATTGCGGCACAATTACAACACCTTAAGGGGTGGGGACAGCATACAAAGCTGGGACTCTCGGCCACGATCTCCTCTTTTATTATGAAGCAAAAGGCACCCATCACTATGGCAGAGCTGGAGAGACCACACTTTTACTCTGGAAGCTACCCCACCATTTCTCTAATAACAAAAGTTTGGTCTAGGTTTAAAGAAATGATCGGCCTTGAGGGATTACATGGCGCAATCCACAATTGTCAGAAATGTTTACACTAGAGGGCTTTTCTCCTTGGGAAGAAAGGGGCATTCTTTTTCTCCATCAGATACATACATTTTTTTTTTTTTGCTCCTCTGCAAACAATGGGGTGGGGGGGGGGGTGATGGGGAAATATATGAGTAAATGTATGCTAAATGAAACTGTAATATCGCCTCCGAGCTGTGGGAGGTTGTTTCAGATTTTGTCTGGTTTGTGAATTTAAAAAAAAAAAAAAAAAAAAAAACAAAACATACTGGAGAGAGTATGAAAACGTTCACACAGCTCCAAGTGGAGTTTGGTCTTCTGAAAACTGTATGTTATCAATATCTTCAATTGAGACACGCATATAATGCGCAGTTTAAGGATGGTTTGCAGGTGACAACGTCCCCTCCTATACTGCAACAACTGCTGTGTGTTGGTAGCACCAAGGGTCTCATCTCCATGATCTATAGACATCTATTTACTAAATGTAACTCATCGAGCCCACTTCCAGTGAAAGATAAGTGGGAACGGGACATTCAACGGGTATAAATGATAAACTATCCCTGTCTATTCAAAGATTGGTTTTCCAGACCAGAGTGTTGGTAGCCAAACATTGGACACAGAGAAACCTTCCTACCAGGCAGGAGTTTGTGCACTCACACTTTGTCTGAAAAGTGTACTAAGATTTGAAAGAGGGATCTACCTGAAAAGGAAATGCCCTGCTAAATTTATGGCAATATGGCAGGGATGGTTTACGGTACCTGGATTGGCATCTGTGGCGCTGATGAGAGATTTATTAGAGGGCAGATGTCCATGCTGGGGCAAGTGACCTGATCCCTGGACCTTGGCCTGATGCAATTAACACATCTGATTGCATATTTCTTCTACACCCTAATGTAAAGCTTACTTACTTACAATGTGCTTGTCATGGAACAATGCACTACTAATGTCTCTGTTTATCTTTGGACATAGTCGTCTCTCGGCATAAATATTATTGTTGGGGGGGAAGGGTTTTTTTTTTTTTGTATTTTGTATATACAGATTAATTTAACCTACTCCTTATATGGATATCACTGTAAAAATTAGTCTGAAACGGTATTTTTTGTATATGAAATTTTTTATTCAATAAAAAATATGCTTGATTTAAAAAAAAAAAAAAGTACTGTATAACTTTGCCAGGCTTAGAGAGCAATTTGATGTTAGCTATTTTTGAGGCATCTGGTATTTTCCCAGTGGTCAAAACAGCACTGGAATATTCTCCCACTGTTGACGTGATGGAATCCACCAGAATCTTGTAGAATTTCCCAGAGTAGCCATCAGGGCCAGGGGCCTTTGAGTTGTGTAGATTACATATGGCTGTTTTATGGATGTTGTTAAATGCTTCGGTAAGGCCTCTTTCACACTAGCGTTAGCACGGATCCGGCACCTAAAGGGTGCCAACGGATCCATGCTAACGCTGATACATGTGTGGAGCCGGAGCAGCGCTCCGGCCCCACACATGTTAACACAGACACACAGACACACATACATACTCACATACTCCAGGGACGCCGGCAGAACATCTTCACGCGCCTCCTGCGCGCAGTGATGATGATTCCCCACAGCGCCCTCTGCTGGGCGCAGTGGGGAAACGTCATAGCTGCGCGCAGGAGGCGCGTGAAGACATGCTGCCGGCGTCCCTGGAGTATGTGAGTATGTATGTGTGTATGTATGTCTGTATGTATGTTTGTATGTATGTCTGTATGTATGTAGCCGGATCCGGAATGACCCCCCATTGGAAATCAATGGAGGACAGATCCGGATTACTGGTGTGTCCACACCAAACGGATCCGTCCCCATTGACTTGCATTGGGGGTCATTCCGGATCCGTCTTGGTGCGGATGCCTGGACCGGAGAGCAAACCGCAGCATGCTGCGGTTTGTTCTCCGGTCTGAAGACGGAACGGAATGCTTTCAGGAGCATTCCGTTGTCTTCAGTTCAGTTTTGTCCCCATTGACAATGAATGGGGACAAAACTGAAGCATTTTTTTCCGGTATTGAGCCCCTATAACGGAACTCAATACCGGAATTTAAAAACGCTAGTGTGAAAGTAGCCTTATTGGTTTATTCAGCTCCAGTAAGTCTTCCTGAGAGACTGATGGCAGGGATATTTCATTGAGAAGAGCTGGGCCACCCTGCGAGGATGTGTTGGTTGAATACAAAGTGGCATATAACATCTGGAAAATATCATTAATCTTGCAAGGGTCAGATGTCAGGATACCCTAAGTTGACCTAAGTGTTTGGATATGTGTGGTGGGGCACCTGATCTTAGCCAGTCTCGCTAGAAGTTTTCCTGACTTATTGCCAAAGCGGGGCAGTTTTTTGTCCATAGATGACCAATGGAAGTGCTCTCTCCTTTCCAACCAAAGATCAAAAATATGTTTGGCTGCCACTCATCTATCCTTTTTCTCTAGTGCAGGGTCTTTGGAGGAAGCAGGTGTAAGCCTGTCATAATTCACCACTAGCTACCTCATATTTTTGGTGAGCTGTGCAATTTATAAAGGAAATGTAAAATATCAATTTCCCCCATATTACCACCTTGGCCGTAGCCAAAAAGAGGGATGGGTCTTCCTTGTGTAGTGCGTTATCAGCTTAAAACTCCTGTCACCACCCTCAAAGGAGATCCCGGAATGTCTCGTCCTCTGCCATGTATGCTGGAAAGCTCCATAAAATATCTGTGCCCTTTGGGGTAGAATACAGTATGCTAATGGAGATAGGGGCATGGTCTGATACAGCCAGGTCGTGTATAGATGTTTCTAGAACCCTATTGGCTAGTGAAGCATGTGTAAGGAGATAATCGATGCGTAACCAGCTAGAGTGCGTGTGCAAGAAGTGCTAGTATTCCCTGTCACTTGGGTGAGACATGCGCCAAACGTCCTGCAGTTGAGAGGAATCTATCAGTGAGGGTAAGTGTTTATCCCTAGATCTGACTGGCATGTGGGGATTAGATGGGCTTTTCCTGTCTTCATAACCGAGTTCATATCAGCCCCCACTATCTTGTGCTGCGCATCATCTGTACGGAGTCTAGCCTCCAAGGAGTGAAAAAAGGCTGCGTTGTCTCCATTGGGGCCCTATATATTGTAGATGCTCCACTTTTATGTTGAAACCATATACGTGTCCATTGTCCCTCTACAGGGTCAGTGGAGACGTTGGTAATAATTAGAGATGAGCGAGTAGTGTTCGATCGAGCCGGTATTCGATCGAATACTACGCTATTCGGCATACTCGATTTCGATCGAGTATAATGGCGATGGCGCACTTAGAATTCGTTTCCCCTCCCACCTTCCCTGGCGCTCTTTTTCCACCAATCACCATGCAGGGGGGGTATGACAGGCCCGCGGAGCACGCTGGCAGCGCGAAAACGGCGTCTACATGGATTGGCTGGAAAAACCACGTGACCTCGAATATTAATAACTCAGGTCTTCCTGCTCGTTCGCATATGCTGCGTGAACTTAGTCAGGGACAGAGGCTGGAGAAGGGAGAGATAGGTTTTAGCTGTTGGACAGGCAGGAGCGTGATTAAAAGCCCTTATCAGGGCTACTATAGTGCAGTACAGTGATAGCTTTACTACTATATACACTCTGCAGAGAACGGCTGCTGTATTCAGGGATAGCTGCTGGAGTAGGGACAGAGAGAGGCATTAGTGGTGTATTAGGTGCTCTGCTACATACCAAACTATATTTGGCACTACTGTTCTGCGTTCTTTTTGGCTGCAAAACCCTGTTATATACCTAGTGTGTATATGCACCATCTGATCTTCTGGCAGTATATGGCTGTGTACATTTTTTTTTTTTTAAATACAGTTTCTTTGGCTCTAGTGTTCTGGGTTCTGTGTGCCTGCAATACCCTTTTTGTATACCAGGTGTAAATACCCACCGTCTGACCTGTTAGTACACGGCTGTGTACTCAGACATATTTAAAAAAAAGTCCTTTTATTTGGCACCTGTACTGTGCGTTCTGCGTGCCTGCAAAACTCTTTTATATATGTGCTGTTAATACCCACCGTCTGACCTGTTAGTACACGGCTGTGTAATCAGACATATTTAAAAAAAAGTCCTGTTATTTGGCACCTGTATTGTGCGTTCTGCGTGCCTGCAAAACTCTTTTATATACGTGCTGTTAATACCCACCGTCTGACCTGTTAGTACACGGCTGTGTAATCAGACATATTTAAAAAAAAGTCCTGTTATTTGGCACCTGTACTGTGCGTTCTGCGTGCCTGCAAAACTCTTTTATATACGTGGTGTTAATACACACCGTCTGACCTGGTAGTACACGGCTGTGTACCTAGAAATATTTTTTTTAAAAAGTCCTTTTATTTGGCACCTGTATTGTGCGTTCTGCGTGCCTGCAAAACTCTTTTATATACGTGGTGTTAATACACACCGTCTGACCTTGTAGTACACGGCTATGTACCTAGAAATATTTTAAAAAAAAGTCCTTTTATTTGGCACCTGTATTGTGCGTTCTGCAAAACTCTTTTATATACGTGCTGTTAATACCCACCGTCTGACCTATTAGTACATGGCTGTGTAATCAGACATATTTAAAAAAAAGTCCTTTTATTTGGCACCTGTACTGTGCGTTCTGCGTGCCTGCAAAACTCTTTTATATACGTGGTGTTAATACACACCGTCTGACCTTGTAGTACACGGCTGTGTACCTAGAAATATTAAAAAAAAAGGCCTTTTATTTGGCACCTGTATTGTGCGTTCTGCGTGCCTGCAAAACTCTTTTATATACGTGGTGTTAATACACACCGTCTGACCTTGTAGTACACGGCTGTGTACCTAGAAATATTTTAAAAAAGTCCTTTTATTTGGCACCTGTACTGTGCGTTCTGCGTACCTGCAAAACTCTTTTATATACGTGCTGTTAAGACCCACCGTCTGACCTGTTAGTACATGGCTATGTAATCAGACATATTTAAAAAAAAGTCCTTTTATTTGGCACCTGTACTGTGCGTTCTGCGTGCCTGCAAAACTCTTTTATATACGTGGTGTTAATACACACCGTCTGACCTGGTAGTATACGGCTGTGTACGCCAAATATTGTAACCAAAAAAAAAATATGCGGAGGGCTAGCGGAATCGGACGTGGACGAGGACGGGGGCGCGGAAATGCTGTTGGGGGCCTTGTTGAAGCCAGTGGGGATACAATGTGTGCTGGTGAGGGGCAGCCAGGATTCCGCTCATCCAGAATCCCTGCCTTTATGGGACAGTTAAGCAGGGGGCGGGTTACACCGCTGTTGAGGCCTGAGCAGTGTGAACAGGTGGTGCAATGGATAGCCGATAGCGCTTCCACACAGTTGTCCACCAGCCAGTCATCCACACAGTCTCACTCTGACCCTCCTTCCTCCACACCTGGCCAACAGAGTCATCCCACCCTTGACCCCTCCCAGGAGCTCTTTTCGGGTCCTTTTTCAGATGTGCCGGAAGAATCCCTGGAGCTACCAGAGGAATTTGTTTGTAGTGATGCCCAACCACTTGAGTATTCGCCATCTCCTGCTGATGTGGACCCTGAACCAGCATCTGTTATCATGAGCGATGATGATGATGATGAGACGCAGTTGCCATCAAGGGAGGCTGTTGGAATGTCCAGTGGGCAGGAGGAGGAGCAGAGTGAGGAAGTGGAAGAGGAGGTGGTGGATGACGAAATGACCGACCCCACTTGGCCAGGGGTGATGTCCAGCGGGGAAAGCAGTGGAGAGGTGGTGGTCTGCGCAGCACCGAAAAAGGCAGCAAGAGGCAGAGGGATGTCCACAGGCAGAGGGATGTCCACAGGCAGAGGACAGTCCAGACAGAGAAGTGAGGCCACAGCCAGCAGGGCCGAAGCTGTTCCCGGCAGCAGGCAGTCGCGCGAAGCTCCCCCATCGAGGCCTCGTACTTCTGTGGTGTGGAGATTTTTTAATGTTTGTGCGGATGACAAACTGAGCGCGGTTTGCACACTCTGCCACTCAAAACTGAGTAGGGGCTCTGAGAAGAGCAATATGACCACCTCAGGCATGCGGCGTCACTTGGAAGTCAAGCACTGGGCTGAGTGGGAGAGAGCAAACGCAATACAACCTGCGCCAGGTCTTCCTGCCACTGCCTCTTCCCCTTTGTTGTGTGCTGCCACTGCGGTCCAGACCTCCAGCCAGGACACCTCCACATCTGCCTCTGCCTCGACTACTTTGGGGCCTTCTCCTGCTGCCTCCCCTTCCCCCGCATCTTCGCCTGCACCTTCACACTCCTCGTCCCATCAACTGTCCATCTCGCAGGCGTTCGACCGCAGGCGGAAGTACGCCTCGAGTCACCCCCAAGCCCAAGCCTTAAACTGCCACATCTCCAAACTGCTGGCCCTGGAGATGTTGCCGTTTAGGCTTGTGGAGACGCAGGCCTTCCGCGACCTGATGGCGGCTGCCGCACCTCGCTATTCCGTCCCCAGCCGCCACTACTTTTCCCGGAGTGCCGTCCCCGCCCTGCACCAGCACGTGTCGCGTAACATCAGGCGGGCCCTGAGGTACGCAGTCAGCGCAAAGGTCCACTTGACCACCGACTCGTGGACAAGCGCTTGCGGCCAGGGACGATACATCTCTTTGACGGCACACTGGGTGAATGTTGTGGAAGCGGGGACGGGGTCGCAAAGAGAGACGGCCTACCTACCACCCCCGCCCAAGATTGCCAGCAGGGGTTCTGATAAACCCCCCTCCTCTTCCTCCTCCTCCTCCTCTGCCTTAACATCGCCCTCAGCCGCTAGCTGGAAGCGTTGCAGCACTGGCGCGGGGAGACGTCAGCAGGCGGTGCTTAAGCTCATCAGCTTGGGCGACAGGAAGCACAGCGCCCCAGAGGTGAGGGACGCCATATTGCAGCAGACGGAGATGTGGCTGTCGCCGCTGCAGCTAGGACCAGGCATGGTCGTGTGCGATAACGGCCGTAACCTGGTGGCGGCTCTGGAGCTTGCCGAACTCAATCACGTACCATGCCTGGCCCACGTTTTTAATCTGGTAGTCCAAAAATTTCTAAAGACTTACCCCAACCTGGCAGAGCTACTGGTGAAAGTGCGGCGCTTGTGCGCTCACTTTCGGAAGTCAACTGTAGCTGCTGCTAGCTTAAAAAAACTCCAGCAACGCCTCCATTTGCCTGAACATCGGCTGTTGTGCGACCTGCCGACTCGCTGGAATTCCACCTATTCCATGTTGGCCAGGGTGTGTGAGCAGCAGAGAGCATTGATGGAGTACCAGATTATGAATCCACGCGTGCCTCCAACTCAGCTCCCTCAGTTTGCCAACCACGAGTGGCCATGGATGGCAGACATATGCGATGTACTGCGTATCTTTGAGGAGTCCACCAAGAAGGTCAGCAGCGAGGACGCTATAGTGAGCGTAACCATCCCGCTCCTATGCGTCCTTAAAGAATCGCTCATCGCAATAAGGGAGAACGCATTGCACGCAGAGGAGACGGGGGTAGGAGGAGACGCAACGGAGCTACACAGTCAGACCACACTTTTGTCTGCTTCTCGGTGGCAGTTGCAGGAGGAGGATGAGGAGGAGGAGGACGACGTGGAGGTGGCTGTGGAAGAGGAGGAGGATGCTGGCGGCGAGGGTAGCAGTCAGGCTGTGTGCGTCCCATTGGTTCAGCGCGGATGGGGCGGAGAGGAGGCGGAAGAGGAAGAGGAGGAAATGGCAAGTGATCCTTCTGGTGGGGGCAGTGACGTCATGCCTATTCAGAGTCTGGCACACATGGCTGACTTCATGCTGGGCTGCTTTTCCCGGGACACACGTGTTGTCCGGATAGTGGAGAACAAACTGTACTGGGTCTTCGCACTCCTGGACCCCCGGTATAAAGATAACGTCTCCTCTTTTATTCCGGTAGAGGAGAGGACGAATCGATTGCTGGAATACCAGAGGGAACTCGTGCAGAACATGATGGAGATTTTCCCACCCACCATCGCTGGCGGCAGAGAGGAGAGGGTCTCCCAGAGTCCCACAACATCGATCAGGCCCACAGCCACCAGGGGAACACTCTCCAAGGTGTGGGACACGTTCATGGCACCCCCTCGTGCAACTTCCATCACTGCGGGGCCCGCTATCAGCAGGAGGGACAAGTATCGGCGGATGTTGCGGGAGTACCTGGCAGACCGTACCCCTGTCCTCCCCGATCCCTCGGCGTCCTACACTTACTGGGTCTCCAAGTTGGACACGTGGCTGGAACTGTCCCTGTACGCCTTGGAGGTGCTTGCCTGCCCTGCCGCCAGCGTGCTATCAGAAAGGGTGTTCAGCGCAGCCGGGGGCATTATAACCGATAAGCGCAGCCGCCTGTCAACCGACAGTGCCGACAGGCTGACGCTAATCAAAATGAACAGCAAGTGGATTGACCCGGACTTTGCTTCTCCAACAGTGGAAAGCAGCCAAAAGTGAAGTGCCATCTGTATGAAGTGCCATTTCCTCCTCCACCTCCTCCTCCTTAACCGCCGTAGAATTGCTCCGTAAAAAAAAAAAAAAAAATATTTATGGCTCACCTCTTGGGCCTACAAGCAATTTTTATCATGGCTCACCTCTTGGGCCTACAAGCAATTTTTATCATGGCTCACCTCTTGGGCCTACAAGCAATTTTATCATGGCTCACCTCTTGGGCCTACAAGCAATTTTGTATCATGGCTCACCTCTTGGGCCTACAAGCAATTTTTATCATGGCTCACCTCTTGGGCCTACAAGCAATTTTTATCATGGCTCACCTCTTGGGCCTACAAGCAATTTTTATCATGGCTCACCTCTTGGGGCTACAAACAATTTTTAAGAGGTCTCACCTCTTGGGCCTACAAACAATTTTTATTATGGCTCACCTCTTGAGCCTTAATACAATTTTTAAGAGGTCTCACCTCTTGGGCCTACAAACAATTTTTATTATGGCTCACCTCTTGAGCCTTAATACAATTTTTAAGAGGTTTCACCTCTTTGGCCTCCACTTAATTTTTTCGAGGGCTCACCTCTTGGGCCTCCATATAATTTTTTCGAGGGCTCACCTCAAGCTAACTTTGCGCACTCATTAAAATATTTTCACAACAAGGACCTAAGAGCCCTCGATGGGAGAGCTTTGTGTGGGGGCCTGTTATAGGGAAGAGATGCGGCCCTGCGGGCTCTAGCCTGCCTTCTCCATGAGCCTCTGGCCAGCCCACGGCCTCTTCCTGCCTTTTGCGGTCCTACGCATCCCTCAACATCCCCACTGCTTTACCTGCTAGACATGACACTGGGCCAGGTCGGGTCACTGACTTCGTCATACTCAACCACCTCCTCTTACACTGCCTCACTTTGCTCCAACAGCCTCCCTTGCTGGCAACTGTGTCTCATCATCGTCCCTAATCATTTTACACTTTAGTGCCCGTTCCACACCACCATCAGCTAGAGATGGAGCTTGCTCCAGTGTTTGGGCATCAGAACAAACAAAATCCTCAGATAGCTCCTGCGATTCTTGCATGGGTGGGAACACTGGGTTGATAACATTGGGCAGGGTGGGAGGAAGGAGGGTCAGAGTGAGGTCCCTGCAGTTTCTGCAGGCTATCGACGAGACTGGACTTTGTGGACTTGACTGGGTGGTGGACAGATTTAACAAATCTAGAAGGAGAAGGAGGGGTTTGCCGAGCTGTCTGTAAGGGTTGCGGAAATCCAGACAGAACCAAGGCCCAAAACTTGGGTGGGGGTAGCAGGTTTGCCCGTCCCCGCCTCCACAACATTCACCCAGTGTGCTGTCAGGGAGATGTAGCATCCCCGGCCTCAAACCAAAGTGTTGGTGGTCAAATGGCCTTTTGCAGTAACCGTGTTACTCGGGCGTGGATGATGTTTTGGGACATGTGCCTGGGCAAGGCAGGGATGGCACAGAGGGAAAAATAGTGATGGCTTGATTGCTTTCCCCCTTGCCTATGCCATCTGTGGTTGTCATAGGCAACGTGATTTTAAGGGGTGCAGAATTTTATCTTCTTTTTTGTCTAGTTTGGCTTGGGGTCCATGGCAATGTAGAGGAAAGAAGGTTTCCTTGTATGGTCTCACTTTACAGAGAGGTTATATTGTCTTTGGAGTGTATTGTTGAGAGGCTGTGATAGTGGCGTAATAGTGCGACTTGGGCGCGTTATATGCACCCAGACATGCCTCCCCTGCTGTCCCAGTTGCATTCCAGCAGTGTTGGCATCCTTTTCTGAGGTTTCAGGGTGGACTTGGTGACCTCCAAGTGGTCGAATTGAGATTTCCAAGTGGCGAGCATTTTTTTCCCATAGACTTTAATGGGATTCGATATTCGGTCGAATAGTCGAATATCGCGGTCTATTCGAATCGAATTTCGAACTTTCGAATATTTCACTACTCGCTCATCTCTAGTAATAATGAGAAGTTTTGTGAGTTAGTATAATGGTTCCCCCCTTTATGGTTGTGAGCGGGTGCCCTGAATACACGTCCTAGGAGCGGTGGAAGTCCACTTCGGACAGATGAGTCTCCTGTAGAAGTGCCACGTCCGAGTGGAGCCTCTTGAGGCGTCTAAGTGCCATAGATCGTTTGGCCAGCAATCACAGACCTTTGATATTCCAGGACAGTATTCTCATGTTCGGAGGTGTAAAAAAGATACAAAAGCATTACTATTGAAGATGAAACAGTATTAAACATTCTGCTAATACAGTAACCATACGTCTCAGATATAAGGAAGTCAAAACTATGGGCATAACCCTGGCTACGGGTAGACCAGCTGGAACTGGATTTTATTGCAGATTAAAGTGGTACACATCGTGCTAAACTTGCCCCTTTTTTGCGCCACATCCACTGAAAAGTCAACAAGAGTACCTTTGCTCCTCTGAACTCCAGAGGGGTCTTTCGACATTGGAAGGCGCAAAGGATATCTTGCTTATCATTATAATCCAGAAAATGCATGATAATTTGTCTAGGGACTACCCTCCGGCTGTACCTGTCCCCTGGGGACCTCGGTCAAGTGGTTAGGCCTGGGTCCGGGCCGATCCTGTGCACCTGCTCGACCCTGCAGCAATGACTGGAGGAGGGCATATAGTGTATACAGAGGGGGGACTGGAGGACCCAAAGACGCCGGTAAGTCCTCCTCACAGTCACTGCAGGTCACTGGCTTTCACTGGTTTGCCCCTCACTGTAATATGCCCATCTGTGCCACCCTCACTGTAATATGTCCAGTTGTGCCCAACAGTAATATGCCCAGTTGCGCCCCTCACTATAATATGCCCAGTTGCGCCCCTCACTATAATATGCCCAGTTGTGCACCCTGACAGTAATATGCCCAGTTGTGCCCCTCACTGTAATATGCCCAGTATAGTGCACCCTTCACAGGCAGTAAAAAAAAAACAACCTAATCCTACATACTTCCCCAGCAACAGCAAGAACACACAGAGCTCCCAGAGGGCCGCACCCCTGCCCCTCCCCCTGCCCAGACCTACCAGGACTGCAGGACAGCCACTGAAATCTGGGACTGTCCTGTCGGATCCGGGACAGTTGGGTGGTATGCTCCAATCCACCCTCTGTATGCACTATATTCCCTCCTCCCTCTATATCCATTAAATACCCCCCACTACTGCCTCTATATGCCCTCCTTCAGTACCGCCTTCTTTATAGACTATATACCCTCATCCAGTCCACCCCTGTATACACTATATACCCTCCTCCAGTCCCCCCTCTGTATACACTATATGCCCTCCTCCAGTTATTAGATGAGGGGGAACCTCTCACAGATAAGATTAAGGAGTTCTTTCATTCTAATATAGGATAAGCGGCTATGGGGACAGTCTGGCACACTATGAAAGCTTGTGTCCAGGGTCTATATATGCAAAAAATTAAGCAGCACAAAACAAAGACTAGGGAACTTATGGACTCCCTACAAGAGGAGATGAGAGACTCTGAGGCCGCTTATGTGAGGGACCCATCCACGCGGACTGAATCTGTGTGGAAGGAGGAGCAGGATAAGGTGATCCAAGTTGCTGATAACAAGCACTTCTTCCTGAGACAGAGATATTTTGAAACAGGTGAAAGTGTAGGTCGTTTGTTTGCCAGAGTGGTACGTTCGCAGGAGGGTCCATCTACAATAGTAGATGTCAAGACTAGAGAGGGGGATGGCCCGGTTATCCTTAATGAGTTCTATAGATACTACAAAGATTTATAAGCCTCTAAACTGATAATCAATCTAAGTGCTATAAAATCCTATCTAGCCAGCCTACCTATTCCTACGCTGTCCCTAGAATCTGCCCGATACCTAGATGAGCTCTTAGAATTGGAAGAACTTAAAGTGGCTCTTGGCTCTTTCCCCAATGAAAAAGCTCTGGGCTTTGATGGCTTACCGTCCGATTACCATGACATACTATGAAACTCTTCTCCCTCGTTTGTCAGAAACCTTTACTGTTGTTTTGCGATTGGGAAAATTGCCTGCATCTATGCGGGAAGCAATAGTGGTGGTGCTACCAAAACCTGGTAAAGACCCAACTATGCCCGAATCTTATAGGCCCATGTCCCATCTGTCAACGGATATGAAAATACTAGCAAAAGTACTTTCCAATCGGCTTAACAAGGTTATTACCTCCCTCATACATGAGGACCAATCAGGTTTTATGCCTGACAAAATAACTAGCATAAATCTTAGGAGACTTTTGTTTAACCTCCAAAGATTTGTGGATACTGGGGGTTGCCATGCAATATTATTTCTAGACGCTGCCAAGGCTTTTGACAGTGTGGAATGGAAGTACTTGTGAGAGGTTATGGAAGCCATGGGGTTTGGTCATGGCTTTATGTCATGGGTCAAATTTCTATATAGCTTGTCATTAGCTAGGATTCAAGCAAATGGAGGGCTGTCTGCACAATTTACATTGCACAGGAGGAATGAGACAAAGCTGTTCACTGTTTCCCCTGCTGTTCGCTGTTGCCATTGAACCCCTGGCCTGTCTCTTGCCTTCCTCTCCTGCTTGGAAGGGGTTTCCGCAGGGCTCTTGGGGGGAGAGAATTTCCTTGTAAGCCAAAAATATGCTCCTATATGGGGGGTGGGTTATGAGGAGGGAGGTCTTTCTCCTCCAAACCCATGGCTCTACTTTGTAGCCACACAGCTACAACACCTTAAAGGGATTCTGTAGTTCTTTTAAACTGATGATCTATCCTCTGGATAGATCATCAGCATCTGATTGGTGGTGGTCAGACACCTGGGAGCCCCGCTGATCAGCTGCTTGAGAAGGCAACGGCGCTGCAGGAGCACCGCGGCCTTCTCTGTGTTTTCCTCAGGCGCAGTGATGTCACGACTAGTATCACTGGCCTGGGCGGGGCTAAGATCCATTCAAGTGAACAGAGCTTAGCCCCGCCCAGGCCAGTGAAACTAGTCATGACGTCACTGGGCCTGAGGAAAACACAGAGAAGGCCGCGCCGCTCCTGCTCCGCCGCCGATCAGATGCTGACTTTAAAGGGGTTCTCCGGGAATTAAAAAAAGGAAAATACTTAAATATTACTTTATTATAAATATATTCCCAAATACCTTTCATTAGTTATAATAGCTCATTTTGTCTAGGGAGCAATCATCAGGAGAAACAAAATGGCCACTGTCCCATCAGTTCACACAAAACCTGTCCTGATGACACATGAGGACAAGTTACTTTACAACACTGAGGTCAAGAGCTGCCTCATCTTCCTCTCTACTTTTCAGGGATTATGATCATGAATACAGATGAACTTTAGCTGAATCTCGGGGAATTTAGTTGAAGAGACATGAAGTTCATAGAGGACGGACAGGACAGACTGTGGTAATGCAGACTGTAAACAAGTGCTGCTGCCCATTAGCCACACCCCCTCCCTCCTCTCATGTCTCCTCATCTTCTCCATTCCCACAGACATTCACCTGTATTTTCTTTTTTTTTTTAATTCCTGGAGAACCCCTTTAAGGGGCAATATACAGATTTGGGACCCTCAGCTAGGATAGTTTCCTGTATTATGAAGCAGAAAGTACCCATTACTATAGCAGAACTGGAGAAGCCACAATCATGTTCTGGGAGTTATCCTACTCTAATCCTATCCTCTCTAATAACAAAAGTCTGGTCTAAGTTTAAAGGGGTTGGCCACTTTGTTAGCACTTATTAAAACTCAAAAGAAAGCAGGGAGACAATAAACTTCCTAATATATCTTCTGCAGCAGATCTGCCTGGTTTCCTTGCTATTGGAAGCCATGCCCCCTCAGTCCTGCTCTCATAGCTGCCTGTCTCCTCCATGCCTGCATGTGCACTAGTCCATGGAAGGAGTGTGCTGCTCCTAGGTCTTAAAGGAACCCTGCTTGTGTCAGAGAAGTTTCCTTCTGCTGTGACTGCAGTCCTGACTATACAGGGCTGAAGGGGCTTAGCAGAGAAACTTGTTAGAAGCTGAAATAAAGAAACTTTGCAAGAGGAAGAGAGACTGAGGAGAAGCTGTAATGGACCTCACTGACTGCAGTGATGTAGCAGAGCCAGGAAGGTGCTGTGGACAACAAAGTGTGAGCAATCCTAGTGTCTGTCCTGTCTATGACCACTCTGCAATGTGATCTTACCACAGACATGTTTATTCCAGCCAGACCAACAGTTCAGGAGCTTTAACCCCTTCTGAGCTGTCAGTATGGCTGAGGTCAGTGATATCAGCAGCAGTCACTGATGTCATCTGTAAATATGTGCCCTCTCCTTCCTACACACTGTATATAGTGATATATGATGCCCCCAATACAGTGATATGTGATCACCACTTTATACTGTATATAGTGATGTGTGACCCCCTGTATACAGTAATAGTTGACACCACCACCATACACTGTATATACAGATGTGTGACCCCCTGTACATTTTATATAATGATGTGTGACCCCCTGTACACTGTATATAGTGATGTGTGACCCCCTGTACATTATATATCGTGCCATGTGACCCCCTGTACATTATATATAGTGATGTGTGAACTCCTGTACATTATATATAGTGATGTGTGACCCCCTGTACATTATATATAGTGATGTGTGAACTCCTGTACATTATATAGTGTGACATGTGACCCCCTGTACATTATATATAGTGATGTGTCACCCCCTGTACATTATATATAGTGATGTGTGACCCCCTGTACTTTATATATAGTGACTTGTGACCCCCCTGTACGTTATATATAGCTATTTGACTACACTCATTTTCCCTTTTTTCCCAGATGAAGGGTAGTCATATATTCATAGATGATTGATGGGCTGTCAGCTGGGAGCAGGTCGTATGCTGATAGACAGGAGGCTCCTCTGTATGTCAGCAGATTGATTTGTGCAGTCCGTGCACCTAAACAGAAATCTATGACAGCTCAGAGCTGCCATAGATTTCTGGCTTCATTTGAGTCAGAAAACTGCTGAAAATGAACATAAATTTGTTGGGGTAACTGGTCATGCCCTGCCATTGTCACGCCTGTTAAAAATTAAAATTTGCAGTTAAAGATTTGCAAACACATAGAGGGATATTTATTAAAACTGCTGTAAAGAAAAACTGACTTAGTTGCCCATAGCAACCGATCAGATTCCACCTCTTATTTTCCAAAGGAGCTTTGAGAAATGAAAGGTGGAATCTGATTGGTTGCTATGGGCAACCAAGCCAGTTTTCCTTTACACCAGTTTTGATAAATCTGTCCCATAGTTTGCAACTTTTTAACGCCACTTTTTAGGAACAAGGGAAATGATAACTTCCGCCCTCATTCTGTTTTTGGCTTACATCCAGTGGCACAACTAGAAATGACTGGGCCCCACAGCAAATTTATGAAAAGGGTAACACCCCCCCCCCCCCTTTACTGGTGGGACTGGGGCGTTCTTTCTATTGCTATGTCTGTACAACAGTTATTCACTGATAACTGGGTTATTGATATTATCTAAGGGGCTCTTGTCTCTATGGGAACACAGGTGGGTGGGGAGGTCATGTGACTGCTCCTCTAGACATGCTTGCTGCAGTGCATGCTGGGATTTTTACCTTCACTTTGCAGCTGCTCCTCCCACACAGCCTGTCTGAGGGAGATCCTCCAGGGAAGTGTGTCATGATGAACAGGTTAGATAAATGACGTACAGCCAGTACATGTCACCTGAGAAATACTCCATAGTGTTGGCTATTGTCTGGGGGAACTTTGGATTTTTGATACTTAGGGTGGCCAACCCCTTTAAGGAATTGATTGGTCTTGAAGGATATTGTGACAATATGCCCCTGTGGCATAATCCACAATTACCAGAACTTTTTAAACTAGAGGGCTTTTCCCCTTGGGAAGATAAGGGTATTCTCTTTCTCCTTCGGATTCAAACGGGAGGGACTATTAAGCTGTTTGCACAGCTTCAGTCAGAATTCAGTCTCCCTGCACTCATAAGATCATATGACTGCAGGACAATAGAACTGTGTGCGGCCTGACGTGCACAGCATCATTGTAATCTATCAATGCCGCTCTGGGACATATGGTCAGCTCACGGACCATATGTCTCGGAGGGCACATACGGTCGTGTGCAAGTGCCCTAATACTGTATCTTACCAGTTCCTGCAATTGAGACATGCATATCAAGCTCCCCTACTATTATACAACATGTGCTGCGTGGTGGTAGCGCTAAGGGATTCATTTCACTGATTTATAAACCCTTATTCGATATTCTTTCCCATCAGGCTCTCTTCTGGTTAAGGATAAATAGGAACAGGATGTCTGTAGTATCTCTCAAGAACAATGAGACAGTATTCTGGCCTTCACCCCTAGCTTAACACTTAGTAAGGCTCAAAAAATAACCCACTACATAGAATATATAAAACTCCCTTATTTCTGTATAACATTGGTGTTTGGGCAGGCTCAAATTGCCCCCGCTGTGCAGTGGAAGATGCTTCCCTGATGCATATATTTTGGGAGTGTTCTGAACTTGGGGCCTACTGGAAAGCGGTTCTGAGGATTATGACCCAAACAACTCAGATACAATTACCAAGGGACCCCAGGGTATGCATAATAGGTCTCAAAGATCCGCTGGGATGTGATGATAGAGTTTCTGTAGGAATTTGCAGAATTTCAGGCCAGAATTTTGTTAGCTAAATATTGGATACAGATGAATCCACCTACTAAGTGGGAATGTGTGAGCCAGATGAACACCATACTAAGATTTGAGAGAGGGGTATATATGAAAAGGAGATGTTCAGCTAAATTTTTGGCAATATGGCAGAGGCGTCTTTGGCAATAATGAGGGACTGTTTAAGGGGGCAACTTTCCACACTAGGGCTTGTAGCTTAATTCATAAGTTCACTTGTTGCGGCCTTAGCTCACTACCATAGACAAACCTGACATTCTTCTGCGCCTATTCGTGCAAATTAATCCCAAACCATATTAGTTCTGTTGTACTCTACCCTTCAAAAAGTGAGTTGGTGGAGTCGTCTCTCTGCAGGACTTTTGGGGTGGGATTTTATATTAAAGAAAGATTTATGTAAATTGCTGCACATTTTACCAATGTTTTATTAATCTTCGATTCCAAAATGTGGTTTACTGAACACAAAAAGCTTTATTTCAATAAAAATATACCTGATTAAATAAAAAAAAAAACACAGCAAGTGCCTGCATTCTCCCTGCTCTGGACACAGCAGGGCTGATCTTCTCTTTCAAGCTGTTTCCTTGCATCACCCTCACTCTGTAAGGGGCTGAAAGAAGCAGTCACGTGATCTCGTGACATCATATTCTCAAAGAAGCCAATACATTCTAGGCCAGGAATTAGCTAGCTCCAGCACTCTAGCTGTTCTGAAACTAAAACTCCATTCTTTTCTATGGGAGATACAAGAACAGCCAAGCAAGTGTGCATGCTGAGAGATTTAATATCACAGCAACTTGAGAAGGTCGCTGACCCCTGTTCTAGGCTTTACCTTCAGGAGATAGTATGATATTAACATGCCAGCCCCTCTAACCAGTGAAAGCAAGGGGGAGTGGCCAGTCTTGTGTCACCACCTGCAAAATGATTACACAGACAGGATGTGAGATATCATAACATCCAGGTCAGAGGTGAGGATTGGTGGTGCGGAGGACTGGGCACAAAGGGGACATTGATGAGACTGGCAGCAGGTAACGTAAGAATGTCACATACTGGAGCAGCTTTTTTTCTATGTAAATATTGAAGGAGCAGTGGTGTCCTGTGTGTCTGACATTATTATTATACAGGAGGAGCAGACTGCAGTACTGTTATATTACAGGAGCGACCTCTCATGTCTATTGGTGTCCTGTGTGTCTGACATTATTATTATACAGCAGGAGCAGACTGTTGTACTGTTATATTACAGGAGCGACCTCTCATGTCTATTGGTGTCCTGTGTGTCTGACATTATTATTATACAGGAGGAGCAGACTGCAGTACTGTTATATTACAGGAGCGACCTCATGTCTATTGGTGTCCTGTGTGTCTGACATTATTATAATACAGGAGGAGCAGACTGTTGTACTGTTATATTACAGGAGCGACCTCTCATGTCTATTGGTGTCCTGTGTGTCTGACATTATTATAATACAGGAGGAGCAGACTGTTGTACTGTTATATTACAGGAGCGACCTCTCATGTGTATTGGTGTCCTGTGTGTCTGACATTATTATTATACAGGAGGAGCAGACTGTTGTACTGTTATATTACAGGAGCGACCTCTCATGTCTATTGGTGTCCTGTGTGTCTGACATTATTATAATACAGGAGGAGCAGACTGTAGTACTGTTATATTACAGGAGCGACCTCATGTCTATTGGTGTCCTGTGTGTCTGGCATTATTATAATACAGGAGGAGCAGACTGTTGTACTGTTATATTACAGGAGCGACCTCTCATGTGTATTGGTGTCCTGTGTGTCTGACATTATTATTATACAGGAGGAGCAGACTGTTGTACTGTTATATTACAGGAGCGACCTCTCATGTCTATTGGTGTCCTGTGTGTCTGACATTATTATTATACAGGAGGAGCAGACTGTTGTACTGTTATATTACAGGAGCGACCTCTCATGTCTATTGGTGTCCTGTGTGTCTGACATTATTATTATACAGCAGGAGCAGACTGTTGTACTGTTATATTACAGGAGCGACCTCTCATGTCTATTGGTGTCCTGTGTGTCTGACATTATTATTATACAGGAGGAGCAGACTGTTGTACTGTTATTACAGGAGCGACCTCTCATGTCTATTGGTGTCCTGTGTGTCTGACATTATTATTATACAGGAGGAGCAGACTGTTGTACTGTTATATTACAGGAGCGACCTCTCATGTCTATTGGTGTCCTGTGTGTCTGACATTATTATTATACAGGAGGAGCAGACTGCAGTACTGTTATATTACAGGAGCGACCTCATGTGTATTGGTGTCCTGTGTGTCTGACATTATTATTATACAGGAGGAGCAGACTGCAGTACTGTTATATTACAGGAGCGACCTCATGTCTATTGGTGTCCTGTGTGTCTGACATTATTATTATACAGGAGGAGCAGACTGTTGTACTGCTATATTACAGGAGCGACCTCTCATGTCTATTGGTGTCCTGTGTGTCTGGCATTATTATAATACAGGAGGAGCAGACTGCAGTACTGTTATATTACAGGAGCGACCTCTCATGTGTATTGGTGTCCTGTGTGTCTGACATTATTATTATACAGGAGGAGCAGACTGCAGTACTGTTATATTACAGGAGCGACCTCTCATGTCTATTGGTGTCCTGTGTGTCTGACATTATTATAATACAGGAGGAGCAGACTACAGTACTATTACAGGAGCGACCTCTCATGTCTATTGGTGTCCTGTGTGTCTGGCATTATTATAATACAGGAGGAGCAGACTGTTGTACTGTTATATTACAGGAGCGACCTCTCATGTCTATTGGTGTCCTGTGTGTCTGACATTATTATAATACAGGATGATATATATCTGGATAGACTGGAGGCTTGGGCAGAGAAGTGGCAGATTAGGTTTAACACTGACAAATGTAAGGTTATGCATATGGGAAGGAATAATGCAAGTCCCCAGTACATACTGAATGGTAAAACATTAGGTAACTCTGACATGGAAAAGTACCTAGGAATTTTAGTGAACAGCAAACTAAGCTGTAGAAACTAGTGTCAGACAGCTGCTGCCAAGGCCAATAAGATAATGGGTTGCATCAAAAGGGGCATAGATGCCCGTGATGAGAACATAGTCCTGCCACTTTACAAATCACTAGTCAGACCACACATGGAGTACTGTGTACAGTTCTGGGCTCCTGTGAACAAGGCAGACATAGCAGAGCTGGAGAGGGTTCAGAGGAGGGCAACTAAAGTAATAACTGGAATGGGTGGACTACAGTACCCAGAAAGATAATCAAAATTAGGGTTTTTCACTTTAGAAAAAAGACGACTGAGGGCCACCGCCGGTTGTCGCTACCCCGGCACCTCCTTCGTCCGTGATCGCTACGCCGCATCTCCTCTGGGTTTCGCTTCCCTCCAAATACGATGGAGACCCTAAGAATTGTCGCGGGTTCCTGAATCAGTGCTCAATCCATTTTGAGCTTCTTCCTGGGAACTTTTCTTCCGAAAAAGCTAAGGTAGCTTTCATCATCTCCCTGCTTACCGGGCAGGCATTGGACTGGGCCTTGCCACTCTGGGAACAGAATGCTCCAATTCTTTACAACTGTCCGGCGTTCCTGGAAACCTTCCAGAAAATCTTTGACGAACCCGGTAGGGTCTCATCTGCAGCCACATCCCTACTATGCCTTCGCCAGGAATCCCTAACCGTGGCTCAGTACGTAATCCAGTTCCGAACCTTGGCATCAGAACTAAAGTGGAACGAGGAGGCTCTCGTGGCTATATTCTGGGATGGGCTGTCCGATCCCATTAAAGATGAACTTTGCTCTCAGGAATTGCCCCCGACATTGGATGACCTAATATCCCTATGTAATAAGGTGTATATTAGGTTTAGAGAACGTGCAGCGGAGGGAAGAGGGTCCAAACGGTTTAATACCAGACTCGCTCCCAAGTTTCAGGTTCTGGCAGTCCCTAAGGAGGAACCCATGCAACTTGGGCATGCTAGGATTTCTCGTGAGGAAAGATAAAACCATATAAAGAATTGTTTATGTCTCTATTGCACTGGACCCGGTCATCAAGTGGGGACTTGTCCCAATAAGCCGGGAAATGCCAGAACCTAGGCAAGTCAGGAGAGGTTGTCCTGCAAAGAAGAAAGAAATTCCTCTATTTTCCATCACCGTGTCCCTTCTTACTCCTAAAGGGATATTGTCTATACCTGCCTTCCTGGATTCCGGAGCAGCTGGGAACTTCATTTCCTTATCCCTTGCATCCGAATGGGGAATTCCATGGGTTCCACTTTCCTGTCCCATGTCCTTGGTGGGCATCGATGGTAATCGGGTGCCAAATGGGTCCATTCTGTCCCGCACCAAAACCCTTGTCATGCGAGTGGGAGCTCTACATCAAGAGGAAATAGAATTTTTAGTGGTTCCCAAGGCCATCAGTCCACTCATTGTGGGTTTACCATGGCTACAGAAGCACTCCTCCAACCTCATTTGGAAATCTGGAGAATTAATGTCATGGGGTCTTGACTGTCAGATATCCTGCTTACAGAAAGTGTCTCCTCCCGGAACCATCACTCTCTGTTGTTCCAGTACTGAAGGAGTTGTTCCCACGGCAATATTCCGCATATTCTGATGTCTTCAGCAAGTCACAAGCAGAGAAACTCCCACCTAATCGTCCCTGGGACTGTGCTATTGATTTATTACCCAACAAAACTCCCCCTCGGGGCCGTACTTACTCTCTGTCTTTACCTGAAATGCAGGCTATGTCCAAATATATCAAGGACAATCTCGCTCGGGGGTTCATCAGACCTTCTTCCTCCCCAGCAGGTGCTGGATTCTTCTTTGTGGAGAACGACGGGGGTCTCTGTCCTTGCATAGATTATCGGGGTCTGAATGACATCACCATCAAGAACAAGTACCCGTTGCCACTGATTTCCGAGTTATTCGACAGAATTCGGGTGCTACCATATTTACTAAGTTGGATTTGCGTGGTGCATATAATCTGATCTGTATTAATTCCTGGGATGAATGGAAGATGGCATTCAATACTCGGAATGGCCACTACGAGTACTTTTTCATGCCCTTTGGCCTCTGCAATGCTCCTGCGGTGTTCCAGAACTTTATCAACGAGATCTTCAGGGACATGCTGTACTCCTTCGTGGTCATATGCCTGGATGATATCCTGATCTTCTGTTGCTCCCTCTCAGATCATCGTGGCCATGTTCGTCAAGTCTTAGAACGCCTGAAAATCCACCAACTCTATTGCAAACTAGAGAAGTGCCTCTTCGAGCAGTCATCTGTTCCTTTCTTGGGATCTATCTTGTCTGGTACCGGCCTGAAGATGGATCCGGATAAAGTTCAAGCTTTGTTGAACTGGCCACAGCCCACGGGACTGAAGGCTGTTCAGAGATTTGTGGGCTTTGCCAACTACTATCGGCGGTTCATCAAAGATTTCTCCTCCATTATTGCTCCCATGAGAGCATTAACACATAAAACAGCCGATCCTCGTCAGTGGTCCCCAGAGGCCAACCAAGCCTTCCAACTACTCAAGGATAGGTTCCTGTCTGTCCCAATCCTCAGCCAACCAAGTACCTCCTTGCCCTTCTTCCTGGAGGTGGATGCTTCCTCATTCGCTGTTGGGGAAGTTCTCTCTCAACGATTGCCCAATGGGGAAATTCACCCTTGTGGATTCTTCTCCAAGAAGTTTTCAGATTCTGAAAAGAATTATGGAATCGGGGACAAGGAGCTTCTTGCCATTAAGTTGGCATTGGAGGAGTGGAGACACCTTTTGGAAGGAGCCCTACATCCCATTACGGTATACACTGACCACAAAAATCTCCTAAACCTTCATTCTGCCCGTCGGCTGAACCCATGTCAAGCTTGGTGGTCCCTGTTCTTCTCCCGGTTCGATTTATTAATCACTTACCATCCTGGCACCAAGAATGTTAAAGCAGACGCTCTCTCCAGATCATTCGACGCCGCAGACAAGGAACCAGGTGTGGGTCCTGAACACATAATAGACCCCAAGTGAATACTACTCTCAGTCACCACTCCTGAAACCACCCCTCCGGGAAAGACTTGTTCCGCTGGAGTCTCGCCCTAAACTATTGTCATGGGCTCATGGCTCTCTATTCTGAGGACATGCTGGGTTCAAGAAGACCTGCGATCTACTGTCAAGAAACTATTGGTGGCCTTCACTTCCCCAAGATGTACGAGAATTCGTGGTGTCCTGCCACTTGTGCGCCCAGCACAAAGGGGTTCCTGGACGTCCCATTGACCTTCTACACCCCCTTCCCATTCCAGAGAGTCCGTGGACTCATATCTCCATGGACTTCATCACTGACTTGCCACCTTCTAAGGGGTACGATATCATCTGGGTCATGGTCGATCAATTTCAAAGATGGCTCATTTTACACCGTTGACAGGTCTACCCTCGGCAGCAGTTCTCACGTCTATCTTTATCCGAGACATCTTCTGTCTGCATGGTTGTCCTCTCGAAATAGTGTCCGATAGAGGAACCCAATTTATGTCACGATTTTGGCGAGCTCTGTGTAAACTTATCAACGTCAAGCTAAACTTTTCTACCGCCCACCACCCACAGTCTAATGGGCAAACCGAGAGGGTGAACCAGGATCTGGAAAAGTTTCTCAAACTGTATATTTCCCCTACTCAGGACAACTGGGTGGAACTGCTACCCTGTGCCGAGTTCGCCCACAACAATTTATTTTACGAGTCCACTCAGAAATCTCCATTCTTCATCAACTTTGGTAAACACCCCCGTTTACCCCTTCTTCCGACGCCGCTATCCTCCAATGTCCCTGCAGCTAATTCTGAGGTCCAGAAGTTTTCTGTCATCTGGTCCGAAGTACGGGCTAATCTAATAAAGCTTCAGCTCGGTACAAGGTTCAAGCAGACAAGAAGATACATGCAGTTCCTCAATGGGCTCCAGGAGACAAAGTCTGTCTTTCTACTCGCTTCATCCGTCTTTGGGTACCCAGGATGAAGTTTGCCCCTCGATTCATCCGTCCTTACACCATCACCCAAGTCATCAATCTGCAAGCCTATCGGCTGGCTCTACCTCCTTCTCTGCGCATTTTCAATGTCTTCCATGCATCACTCCTGAAACCTGTGGTCCTCAATAGGTTCTCGGCCTACAAAGCACCTCCCAAACCTGTCACGGTGGAACAACAGGAAGAGTATGAAGTCAATGAAATCTTGGATTTTAAAACATCGAAGGGGGTTCCCTACTTCCTTGTTAACTGGAAGGGTTATGGTCCCGAAGAGCACTCCTGGGTGAGGAAGGATGATCTTCACACCCCTCAGCTTATGTAGAGGTTCTGCAGAAAGTTTCCTCAGGCGCTCAAAATGGAGTCCGGAGTCCACCCTTAAAAGGGGGGGTACTGTCACATCTGGGCGCAGTGCGCCGCTACACTCACCCCGTCGGCGAGGCCGCCCCCTCGGTGGTCGCTGGCGAATCCTCTATACAAGTGTACGCTGCGGTGATTCCAGTAGCCCCTTTCGGCAGACTCTGCAGTAACTGGTGCTTTCACCCCCTCTAGGGGCTGGCAGCTGGTACTGCAGCTCCTATACCTTCTGTCTAACTGTCATCAGTCCAGCACCTGATCTTCATCCAGAGGCCTATTTAAGGCAGCTCTGTGCACCTGACCAACGCCAGAGTATCAGGTCTCTTCCCCAGTGTACTCCAGCTCTTCAGTCGTCTCTTGTTTGGTTCCTGTTTATCCAGACTTCAGGTCGCTCCTCATCTCTGCTATCCTGCTGGGGATCCGGTCCTCTGCTGATACCACTGCTTCCATACGGCAACGCGACCTGCAAGTCTCCGGCCACACAAATCCAACCTGCCTTGCAGCGGGCTCTGGTGAAAACCCGGGGGCTTGTTAGATTTCGCACGCTAGTACTTTTTAGTACTTCAGAAGCTGGCAAGACCGAAGCTACATCCAGCTAGCAAGGTTAGTGACACTCTGCTTCCAATGCAAGGCCTGGGCGTGCCATAGCAGTCATAGCAGCCATTTGGACTCGGACATTATAGCGCGGGGACCCGATGGGGTGAGAGAGGGAGCCTCCTCCCTCTGCGAACCTCCTTTATGCTAAAGGCCCTTTTAGACTGCACTGATACGATTGCTTGTACCAGAATATTGGATCATATAATAAAGCGCCCGTTCTTGAGCTGATGGGCATCTTTTATCAGCAATATCTGCAGCACATCTCCCTGTGTTATCGGGGAAGGGGGGTTGGAGGTTACTGCCAATAATAAATAGAAGAGAATGAGTGAAGAACAACTGCAGTAGCAATCATTTCTTCCACATTCACAGCTTGCATCGGACTATGTAATCAGGCTTGTGCAAACAAGTGCCAATGGATGTGTTCATCTATCGGCGCTTGCACTGCCTGAACATTGGGCAGTGTAATAGGCCCTTAAGATCCAACCAATCAACATGGCCATTTCTCTGGTAAAACACCTGTATTGGTTGTCTTGTATCTCCTCTTTATAATACAGTGTGGTACTACCAGGGGCGGACAGTGACAGCAGAGGGCCCCTGTGCAAAGAATGTGCCTGCCTCCCCCCCCCCCCCCAAGCCCTAACCTATGGTGTCCTAACATTACATACAGCAATGCAAAACTTACAAAACATACAGGGTAAAGCTACTTTCACACATGCAGCACTACGCTCTGGCCACCTGATCCAGCAGAGAATGCAAGAAATTGGCCGGACACAAACTCAGGCATGCAGCAGTTTGTGTCCCGCTGATTCTCAGCATTTTTGCCAGATTGTGGCCGGATCTCTGCCGGACCCTATTATAGTTAATGGGACCAGCGGGCATTCTGCATCCAGCAGTGCCGGAGCCGGTGAATCACTAACTAAGATGTGAAAGTAGCCTAATACAGCGCACATACCTCTTACATCCAGTGACGTCTCCTTAGATGTAGATGTTCTCTGTCCTCATCTTCTCCTTTCAGACCAGACCTCCATGATGATTTCTTTCAGCCATCAGTAATTATTGGCACAGAGTGCTCTAAAAAATAACTGCGCACAGGAAATAGTGCCCCAAACACTAATAGTGCAAACATAATGTCCCCCAAAAATAACTCTGCTAAGCTGATACCGTGACAGGGTGCCCCCACAGAAATAGTGATCCCCAAAGTCCAAATAGAAATAATTAGTGCTCCCAGTAGAGACAAGGTCCCCATAATGCCCTCAATGTGTACCAATGCCCCCTACTGTGTGCCCAAAAAACCCTCTTAGTGCCCCCAGTTGAGCCAAGGTCCACATAGTGCCCTATAATTTGCACCAGTATAAAATACTCCTATATAGTGCCCCCATAGTGCTCCTCCCCTTGTCCCCATGGTGCCTGACATAATGTACCAGTATACAATACCCCCATAATGTGTGCCAGTATAGTGTCCTGTATAATGACCCCAAGAGTGCTTCTCCCCTTCTCCATAGTGTCCTCCATGTATGCCAGTATATAAGATAGGGCCCCTATAGTGCTCCTCCTCCACAGTGCCCCCATGTGTGCCAGTGTATATGATAGGGCCCCCAGTAGATGCCCCCATGTGTGCCAGTATATAGGATAGTGGCCCCATGTGTGCCAGTATATAGGATAGTGGCCCCATGTGTGCCAGTATATAGGATAGTGGCCCCATGTGTGCCAGTATATAGGATAGTGGCCCCATGTGTGCCAGTATATAGGATAGTGGCCCCTTGTGTGCCAGTATATAGGATAGTGGCCCCTTGTGTGCCAGTATATAGGATAGTGGCCCCATGTGTGCCAGTATATAGGATAGTGGCCCCATGTGTGCCAGTATATAGGATAGTGGCCCCATGTGTGCCAGTATATAGGATAGTGGCCCCATGTGTGCCAGTATATAGGATAGTGGCCCCTTGTGTGCCAGTATATAGGATAGTGGCCCCATGTGTGCCAGTATATAGGTTAGTGTCCTCCATAGTGCTCCCCCTCCACAGTGCCCCTATGTGTGCCAGTATATAAAATAGTGCACCCCATTGTGCTCTTCCACCTCCATAGAGCCCCCTATGTGTACCAATATATAAAGAGCCCACCATAGTGCTCCTCCCCCTCCATAGTGCCCCCACTGTGTGCCAATATATAAAATAGTGCCCCCCATAGTGCTCTTCCAGCTCCATAGTGCCCCCGCTGTGTGCCAGGGCCCTTGGCATAGCATAAATGAAAAAAATAAACACTTATACTTACCTCCATGAGCCTGTCAGCGATGCGATGCAGGCCTCTTCCGGCCTGTGTCCCGCGCTGTACGGCTCAGCCAGCGTGATGATGTCATCGCGCTGCCTGCACCGGCCTGTGGTAGGCTGAACCGGCTGCACAGGCGGTATGTCTGCCCCTGGGTACTACATGTCCTGTACTGCTTTCTGTCTGCACCAAGATGAGCTTCTTTGGATATCAGGTGAGGGTAGTTCCTTTTTATTCTTCTGGTACACTGTGTGCAATACTAGACCCTAAAGAAGCTCCTGTTCTGACTTTTCCAATCTTGTTTGTGGCGGTCTTACAGTTTAAAAGTATAATTTCTTCAATTATCATCTTGACTTGTCGTGTGTAGGAAAGTGATAGTGAACATGTTTCTAATATATTTTATTTAGTTGTACATTTATAGTAGAAAACTTGGCCAGAATTGTCCCTTAGCAGCCCTCTCTAGATGAACATTACTAAAGCACATGTATCTTCCTAATACAGTGTAATGTAGTGCTGACTGTGAAGACGGGCTGGGCGTCTGCCCTCACTGCTCCCTCATGTACTGTTCTGAATATTAATGTGTGTACCCTAAATATGTGTTCATCTTACTGCTATTTCTCACTGATCACCATGGCCAGCGCTGTATCCCTGGCGCGCTGAGTAGTTAACCAGCCTCTGAGAAATACAGGACAGTGAGCAGTAAGCGCTTGCCAATGTGAATGCAGGGAGACAGGGAAAACCTATTCTACGATATACAGGGAAAGTTATATACTGGAAACCACAAGTCCCTATTGCCAGATCAGCAGGAGTAGAAGAACATCTATTAGGCTAAAATACCACCAAAATGCAGAATAAATGCAGTCTGTAAAAATTGTATTGAAGAACTTGCATTGACAACGTATATCGGAGTTCGTAGGCTTCTTTTTCAAGTCAAGCAAGACACAATCTGTAATAGATGTCCTTCAACCTGTGAGGTCTTGCAGTTTCCAGTGGATTCCCAAAGTAAGTGAGCATTTACACACCTGCAATCACACTTTGTTGCTTATGTAAACTTTATCATCCTATAAGCAACTCCCTCTTAGTTATCTGCTTACTTTTCTTAACTCTTAGTTTTTTGCTTATCCTGGGATGACGTTTTGGGACCATGGAACCAATTGCCAGTTCTCCATAGAGTTATGAACTCCAATTACAATGGCTTCAACATACAATGGTCATCCCAGAACAGATCAAAATTGATTTTTACTATGGAGCTCTCTGTTTTTTTTAATATGAAAAAAAAAACAAACTCATCAATAATGTGCCAATGAAGACAGTTGTATTTTAATATGTGAGCAGGGATAACAGGGACAGCATTTTACAGCGGAGTCTGACTGTTCACCAAGACGGGCACATGAACTTGAGCTCCCTTTCCATAAACCTGTGCTTACCCACATTTCCCTGCTCAATCGACTCCAGGATAGTAAAAATCGTCAGGGAGAAACCCAGAGACCAGGTATAGCCACTTAAGCCATAAAGACTCCATTCTGTGCAAGAAGTCTGCGGCCTCCTCTGTGTGCTCAAGAAAGATGGCACCGGATGTGCACATGGATTCAGACACCCTAGCAGATCCGGAGGCTGAGAGCTTAGCAGACTTGAGCTTAGCTAGCTTGCAGACACCAACCCGCTCTCTCCCTCCTTTATTAAGCGTTCAGTTACTGGGCACTCGGCCCAGTCTCAGGGCTTTTTCACATGAGAGTCCATTGCAGGAATCACGGTCCCTGTGTGAGCATTATCCTCCATTCTGGACTTGCAGGAGCACACAGCATTAAACTGATTTATAATGCTCCATGCCTCTGCTTGACTTTATTTCTACAGAATCATAGTGACAACTTCTTGTCACTATGATTCTGTAGAAGCAAGGTCAAGCAGAAGCACACAGCATCGTAAATCATGATAATGGCATGCTCTCCTTCAAGTCCAGAAAGAAAGTTAAAGGGGTTGGCCACTTTGTTAGCACTTATTAAAACTCTAAAGAAAGCAGGGAGACAATAAACTTCCTAATATATCTTCTACAGCAGATCTGCCTGGTTCCCATGCTATTGGCAGCCATGCCCCCTCTGTGCTGCTCTCATAGCTGCCAGGCTTGTCCATGCCTGCATGTGCACTAGTCCATGGAAGGAGTGTGCTGCTCCTGGGTCCTAAACACACCCTGTTTGTGTCAGAGAAGTTTCCTTCTGCTGTGACTGCAGTCCTGACTATACAGGGCTGAAGGGGCTTAGCAGAGAAACGTGTTAGAAGCTGAAATAAAGAAACTGCAAAAGGAAGAGAGACTGGGGAGAATCTGTGATGGACCTCACTGACTGCAGTGATGTAGCAGAGCCAGGAAGGTGCTGTGGACAACAAAGTGTGAGCAATCCTAGTGTCTGTCCTGTCTATGACCACTCTGCAATGTGATCTTATCACAGACATGTTTATTCCAGCCAGTCAACAGGTCAGGAGCTTTAACCCCTTCTGAGCTGTCAGTATGGCTGAGGTCAGTGATATCAGCAGTCACTGATGTCATCTGTAAATATGTGCCCTCTCTTTCCTGCACACTGTATATAGTGATACATGATGCCCACAATACAGTGATATGTGATCACCACTTTATACTGTATATAGTGATGTGTGACCCCCTGTATACAGTAATAGTTGACACCACCACCACCATACACTGTATATACTGATGTGTGACCCCCCACCACTGCATACAGAGATCTGTGAACCCCTGTACAGTGACCCCCTTTATACTGTATATACAGATGTGTGACCCCCTGTACATTATATATAATGATGTGTGACCCCCTGTACACTGTATATAGTGATGTGTGACCCCCTGTATATTATATATAGTGCCGCGTGACTCCCTGTACATTATATATAGTGATGTGTGACCCCCTGTACATTATATATAGGGATGTGTGAACTCCTGTACATTATATATAGTGATGTGTGACCCCCTGTACATTATATATAGTGATGTGTGACCCCCTGTACTTTATATATAGTGATTTGTGACCCCCTTGTACGTTATATATAGCTATTTGACTACACTCATTTTCCCTTTTTTCCCAGATGAAGGGTAGTCATATATTCATAGATGATTGATGGGCTGTCAGCTGGGAGCAGGTCGTATGATGATAGACAGGAGGCTCCTCTGTATGTCAGCAGATCGATTTGTGCAGTCCGTGCACCTAAACAGAAATCTATGACAGCTCAGAGCTGCCATAAATTTCTGGCTTCATTTGAGTCAGAAAACTGGTGAAAATGAACATAAATTTGTTGGGGTGACTGGTCACGCCCTGTCTCTGCCAGTTAAAAATTTGCAAACACGTAATAGTTTGCAACTTTTTAACGCCACTTTTTAGGAACAAGGGAATTGATAACCCCCCCCCCCCCCATTCTGTTTTTGGCTTACATCCAGTGGCACAACTAGAAATGACTGGGCCCCACAGCAAATTTATGAAAAGGGTAACCCCCCCCCCCTCCTTTACTGTTGGGACTGGGGCGTTCTTTCTATTGCTATGTTTGTACAACAGTTATTCACTGATAACTGGGTAATTGATATTATCTAAGGGGCTCTTGTCTCTATGGGAACACAGGAGGGTGGGGAGGTCATGTGACTGCTCCTCTAGACATGCTTGCTGCAGTGCATGCTGGGATTGTTACTTTCCCTTTGCAGCTGCTCCTCCCACACAGCCTGTCTGAGGGAGCTCCTTCAGGGAAGTGTGTCATGGTGTACAGGTTAGATGAATGACGTACAGCCAGTACATGTCACCTGAGAAATACTTCATAGTGTTGGCTATTGTCTGGGGGAACTTTGGATTTTTGATACTTAGGGTGGCCAACCCCTTTAACTCTCACACATGGAGCGTGATTCCCACAATGGACTCGCTTGTGTGAAACAGCCCTTAAAGGAGATAGCAAATAAAGTCAAGCACATTGGCCATACCTTTGAAAGAATACCCAGACCACTCTCATCTCCTTCACTCCAGTTCCGGAACAAAACCGTGCGGCTCAACTAGATTATCTCAATAGGACGCTCTCACTTATTGAGGATCAGGAGAAATGCAGCTGCTGTAAGAACGTTAGAATTAATGGGGTATCAGAATGTACATGTATAAGAAATTATTTTCTGCATCTGCAAAGGTATCCTCTGAGTTGCTAGGTGCAGAGAGTGCTCCGTCCATCATGATGAAGAGGATCCAATGGTTGTTTCTATTTCAGCTTTTTTTTTTTTACAAAAGATGGCAAACTCTGCACAATCTAAACCCCAGCAAATCTGCCTACAACATGGATTTAGCTAAATATTGCCCTTCATGGATGACAATCCCTATTCCCCATGCCCAGTTGCCAACTTTGGTCCATCTTCCACGATCTGGCAGAGTGGGGAAATGCAAATCACCAAGACAAATAAAAGTTGGAGAGTTAGACCTGGAGAACTGGCAACATGCACAGCTATTTTTGGAAGTCCCACTGAAGTGAATTGGAAGCAGACTGCGCAACTGTGACCACTGCTCCATTCACTTCTATGGGGCTGACGGAAATAGGCTATTTTCAGCAGTCCCATAGAAATGAATGGAGAGCGGCAGCGCCATCTTTCACTTTGCAAGCTCATTTTTAAAGATGCGTGCGGGTCCTAGAGGTGTGAACCATATCTATCAGACATTGGGTATGTGCCAACCTCTTTAAGCAGCAGAGTAAAAAGAGAGAGAGACTAAAGATACTCTGCTCCCAACTTTCCCAAATAGCGGCCATTGAAATACTTCATAAGAGGTGGAAGCTTTGAAAACATTTCAGGATCTGATGGCGTTAAGACAACAGCTTAAAGATCATCTGAATATACAACATTATCAATACTCTAGTTTTACGTTTTATGCCCATGGCGATAAAAAGAAACAAACTTATGTCTCACTTGCTGAAAAAGAGAGGAATCCACTCATCCACTATAAAAACTTTGGCAGGTATCCAAATTTCTAAAACTGAGGGAATAGCTGAGGCCTTCCAGAAGTTTTTATGGATATATACAAATTAAATGGTGCAAGTCAGCCATCTGGGCCAGAGGTCACCGCAGTTATGAATAATTTTCTTAATAACCTCCAACCAACCCAATCTTTCCCATGAGGACTGCACATCATTACTTAAGGAGTAACTAAACTTATATTCAACTTTTTAAAAAAATGTCCCAAATGCCCTAAAAATCGTTGGTCATTTTTCTGATATACTTTATTAACAGATTTTGCCTTTCTACTAATGAAATTTGTAGAATTGTAGTCCTGATTTCTTCTGGCTGTAAATTCACTATATTTGCACATCTCTGACTTCAAGCAGTAGATGGATAACTGATTCCTTGTATTGTAGTTGTTGAGCAGACAACTCTGCTCATCTAATTCTGGCATTGCACATTGTTGCATGGTACCCATGTGCTATGCCAGCCTTTAGCCAAGCTCAGGTGGCACAGGCAGGAGAATTGATGTATGCTCCTGCCTGTACACCATTTGCTGCTACAGTGCAAGGAATCCGTACTCCGTACACCACTAAGAAGTCAGAGATGTGTGAATATAGTGCGTTTAAAGCACAATAGATGTATTAAAATTGGCATTTCTCATGCAAGTCTTAATAGCAAATTCCACTGGCAAACGATGTGGCAGAATTATTAACATCTAATAATTTTGGTGAATCATCTCATGTACCAGAAAAAGAATTCCTCACTATAACTCACAGGTTTTCAATATCTGATCAGTGGGCGGGCCGACTACTGGCAATATCTGATCAGTTTGGGTACTACAGTTTCAAGCTGTTTCAAGAGGCCATGGTGATCTGGTGAATGCTGCGGCCTCTGCCTAGGCCAGTGACATCATGTCCACCAAACACGTTGCCAAGCCACTATACAATGGGAGATGGTCCCCAACTGATCAGATATTGATGACCTATTCTGTGAGTAGATCATCAACATTCTACTCACAAGAAAAAAAAACTTTTAAAGGGGCTGGCCACTTTCTGATTATTGTTGACCAATGTGTTTATGAGATTATTATATGACACTTACTAAAATAATCCTTGTTGAAATTCTGCACCATTTTCTATATTTGATAAGGTGTCCCCCTTGTTTACAAAGTCTTTTGTGTTGTCCACACAGAGGTTCTGTCCATAAAATGGCTGCTAATGGAGGGTCATGTGACCAGGTAAATTACATCCATGTGATGTCCCCTCTATTCAAATACACCACAACTGTACTAAACTTCCAACAGAACAAGTGTAGTTGGCAGGTGCATTGTCTTAGAATGGAGGAGGTATCGCATGGAGGTGATTTACCTGGTCACATGACCTTCCATCAGCAGCCATTTTATGGACAGAACCTCTGTGTGGACAGCAGAAAAGACTTTATAAACATGGGGGCATACCTTATGAAATATAGAAAATCGTACAGAATTGCAGCAAGGACTATATTAGTAATTGTATATGATCATCCTACAAACACATTGGTCAACAATAATCAGAAAGTGGCCAACTCCTTTAAGGAAATAATCCAGTTTCATATAAAGATGCTTTCTTCATTCCCCCCCAGCCCCCTTCCTCCACTCATACAAAAGCTTATGTTTTGTAAATATTATACCATATTAACCCCTTAGTGATCGGCCTGTTTTGTTGTTGTTTTTTTTTTCATTTTTTCATCATCGCCTTTGAAGAGCTATAACTTTTTTCCATTTTTTCCCCTCAATTTGACAATGCATAACCTCCATCTTCCTCTTAGCTATGGACCTACAGACCTATCTACTGGAGTCATGTATCCTACAAGCATTCAGGGGGGAACGGGCTGTAAAACTTTTGTGTGTTGCTGGGGGCTTCATTGAATAAACATTTTATAGACTGTCTGGAGACAGATCACTTTGGAATGTGGTCGGAGAGGCAGGACAGCCTGAACGTCATGACCTTTATGGACCCTTCAGGGGATGCTGGATGGTTGGGGCCCCCAACTACCAACTTGGGGGTTGGTAGTTGTTCCCACCTCTACCTACCAATGGGTTGGGGAAATTATGAAAATACAAAGTGAAGAAAAGAAGTTGGGTTTGGTAGTTGCTGTGTGTACTGGAGAGGTCGAGATTTGAGTTGAGGCTAGATCCTGGGACCATGAGTGATGGTCTCCTGATCAGGGAGATGTGTTGAAGCCATCCTGTTATTAGATTACAAATAAGAGTTGAGCACTATCTGGATTGTCTGGCTGCTGTATGAAGGACCCTTGAATAAACACCATGTGACAGTCCATATAGCTGTATGAGGGCTTTTTTTTGCAGGACAAGTTGTAGTTTTTAGTGGTGCCATTTTTGGGTGTACACATAATAGTGATTAACTTATTAACTCTTTCTGGGAGGGGGATGGGCAAAAACAACAATACTGCCACTAAGTTTTTATGTTATAAATTTTGCTGCGTTTATTTTTACACATAAATAACATAATACCTTTATTCTTTGGGTCAGTATGGCTACAGCCATACCCAATACATAGTTTTTAATGTTTTAGTGCTTTTGCATAATAAAAATACTCAAAACAAAGAAAATATTTTTGCATTGCTGCATCCCAAGACCAAAAATTTTTTTTAGTGTATGGGCTTGATTATTGTAATATGACTTGTAGTTTCCATTGGTATTATTTTCAGATATATAACAGTTTTTAATCGCTTTTTATTCCATTATGGCAAATAAGCAAAAGCAGCATTCACAGAATGGGATAAATTGCATGATAATTGTGTGGTGTGAGTTGTTACAGACTTGGCAATACCAAATACATGGAGAAGATTTTATTTTTGCATTTTTTTTTTTATATTGAAAAGTGAGGTTTTTTTCCAATGGCAAAAGGTGGATTTTTTTTTTTGGGCTTGGAATGTTTATTTAATAAAACTTTTTTTTAACTTTTTTTTAACCATTTAATAGTTCCACAAGGGGACTATAATAGGCGATCTTTTGATAGCCTTTAAACTACATTGCACTATTTATGCAGTGCAATGTATTTTATTGTCAGTGCTATACTGACATTCACTAGCAGGCTGTGCCAGAGTGGCGCATCCTGTTGGGAGACACTGGAGACAGGCTTGGGGCCTTCAGTAGACCCTGGCCTGCTTGCACGGACGTTGACGCTCCACAATCTAATTCATGGGATGCCGATGGGAGACAGAGGAATTCTGCTTCCTCTTTAAGGCCACATTCAGACGACCGTAGTATTGCGGGTCCGCAAAAATGCGGACTCGCAATACTACGGGTGCCGTCCGGCATTTGCAGAACACACGTTCAAATGTCTATTCTTGTCCGCCGGACAAGAATAGGACATGTTCTATTTTTTTGTGCGGAGCCGCGGCACAATGCCCGCTCCCATTGAAGTGAATGGGGACGCATCTATTCCATGTGAATGGGCCCTAACTGCTAAGATGCCATGAGTCTATAATGTGTATATAAAGTAGTCTTTTGTAAGGGGAAGGTTAAAGGGAATGTGTCATCAGAAAATGGCATACTGCTTAAATCCGTTTTTATGTTAAACATAATTTTAAAGCTTTTTTTGGTGATATTATTTATAATTGTCTCTGTGACTATATTAAAAAATCCTAAAATCCAGCAGTTTTTGCAATAGCCACTAAGCCCAATAATAGGCACCACTTCTTGGTCTAGTCAGATCATCTTTCAGCAGTCATTATTATCACAAGCAGGATTAGGCTTTATTACGCCAGTCAATTGTCAGGCAGATCTCATAAGCGATGATCTGCCTGTGTAATACTGCCACCGATTACCCAATGACTAATCTTTCAGCAGGTTTAAAAATCATTGCCTGCTGGTGGCAGATCGTGCTATTTAGTCATGTTCTGCTGCTGGAAAACAATGATTCAGTATGGGGACCAGCGATGGCATTAGCGACCGCTCCTTCACATACTGTGGAGGAGATCGCTGCATGTAATTCCCGAAAATCACCTGCAATCATCATGAAAATCAGCATGAAAATCATCTGCAGGTCTATTACATAATGCAGATAAAATGGGATCCATCATTCACAATAGGTGATGCTCACTTATTATCTACTTATTTCTTGTACAGAGACCTCTTCACAAGTCACATAGCATGTCTAGAAAACTCCTCTAATAGTCAATGAGTCCCCTCCAGACTACTGTGTGACCCATTGTGACTGCTGTAAAGTATATATCTAAATGCTGTTAACAGCTCAGGCAAGATGACAGTTTCCATAATGCCATGAATAGAATTAAAAATCTACAATCAGAAATAAAAGCAGAATATTAAAACGGATATTTGTCACTATCTGGTTTTAAGTGGCAGAAGAAAATTATAGGTGACACATTCAATTTAAGGTACTTTATGCAAAATAGGTTCTTTATGGTTCTGAGTATTTGACTATACCATAATTATTTAATAGCTTAATATTATAAAAACTTTTGGTGAGTTCCTGTTACTCCTTGAAATTAGGTACACCTTTCAATTCCTCATCTAGTTTCTTATACTTTATTTTTGGCAGGTCGTGGGGTGAAGATGAAATATTCTGTGGGTCATCAGAGGATGGTCGAAGAAAGGAGAAATAACACTGGGTTGATATTAAATCTAACTCTGGAAATTATATACCTGTTGACTGGAGAGGTGAGGATTTCCATATATACTAAAGTGACATCATGATTATGGATGAGCGGACCCGTGGGATGTTCGGGTTTGGCCAAACTTGACCCCGAACCCCACTGAAGTCGTTTGGGGACCCGAACTTTGGGGCAGAAAAATGGTTGTAAAAAGGACATAGACAGGGCTAGTAGAGGGCTGCAAAAGGATACAATTACCCTGCAAACAAATGTGGATAGGGATATTTCATAAAATTGAAAAATAATAATCTTGAAATAGGAGGCGGAGGTCCAAGTGGAGTAGGAAGTTGAGGATGCCGAACATGTGGCAGCGTAGGTGGAAGCCAACGTTTTTTTTTTTTTCTTATTTTGTGACCTATAGCCATTTTTGAGGTGTGGCCAGTATACTTCTCTACTCTGCCAATATAAGGCAAAACATTTGGAAATGGTAAAGAGAATGGTGCGTCTAGTTCTTCTCTACCTTCTGCCCAAGGTACGGACAAGTCCTGTGGGATCATTGCCTGGTTCATTTTAATGAACTTGAGCTTGTCCGTGTTGGCTGTGGACAGGTAGATGTGCCTGTCCATGATCACACCCCGTGCCGTGCTAAACAAACGTTCGTACAATACACTTGCTGCAGGGCGGGCCAGCACTTCCAAGACATAAAGGGCAAGCTCAGGCCATGTGTCCACTTTAGAGAACCAGAAGTTGCCACCCTGCTGTAAATGCGGTTTCTCCCATCATCATCATCATCATCCTCCAAAACTGTGCCCTGGCTGGACAGTTGTGTGGCTGGACAGTTGTGTACCTGGCCGCTGTTGGTACAGGAACCCACCCTCCGAGCCACATGTGGACGACTGCCCTAATAACCGATAGCGTCATCAGCGCTGGCCATGTTGGTGGAGTACTCAAAACAGCGCAACATGGCACACACATCTCACATAGAGGCCCACTCGCTGGTGGTGAAGTGGTGCTGTTCCACAGAGCAACTCGCCAGTGCGTGCTGCAGCTGAAACGCCACTATCGCCTGCTGCTGCTCACACAGTCTCTCCAGCGTGTGCAAGATGGAGTTCCACCTTGTGGGTATGTCTCATACGCACAGACAGGTGAGCAGCAGCAGAGTGAGAATGCCAAAAGCATGCACAGACGGCCCGCACTTTCTGTAGCAGCTCTAACATCTCGGGGTAATTCTTCAGGAACCTCTGCACCACCAAATTCAGCACATGCGCCAGGCAAGGGATGTGTGTTAAACTGGCTAGGACATTTCGCCCGTTATAGCACAGCGGCACCAACCACTCATCGATCTGCTCGATACCCGTCCACAGCTCCTGTGCGGTGTGCGGTTTTTCTCCCAAACATATGAGTTTCAGAACAGCCTGCTGTCGTTTCTCCCTGGCTGTGCTGAAGTTGGTGGTGCAGGTGTTACGCTGACCAGATGAGGAAGTAGGAGGAGGCACAGAGAAACGTCCAGCAATCCCCAGTGGCGGAAGAACATGTGCCAAACCGCTTTCCACCTCAGGTCCATCTGCTCTAAACTTACCCAGTGGGCCATTAGGGAGATATAACATTCCTAACCATGCTTACTGGTCCATGAATTAGTGGTGATGTGGACTTTGCCACTGATGGCGTTACACAGCGCACACCTGATTTTTTTCCGGCACTTGTTCGTGCAGGGCAGGGATGGCCCGCCTGAAACCACGTACTATGGGACAGCCACCATCATAGTTTTTATGGCAGCATTTCAAAGGCCAGAAAATTTGAAATGCTGGCATTCAAGGCCAGGGCTCATGGGTGGGTTGGGGGATACTTCCTCTTTCTCTCCAGTGTTTGGGGGATGGACAGCTGAACAGATGCTCGGTGACACTGGTGGTTGTGTTGCTATCTCATCCTCTGGGGTGCCAGGTGGCCGTGTCGCTCTAGAGGGAAGGAAGAGGCCGAGACCACAGCAGAAGAGGGAGCAGGAGGAGTCTCAGATCTTTTGTGTTCCGTGACGAAGGTACGCCGAAACGCGCGTCGGGGTAATGCCATCCCTGGCCCTTTGCTTGGTTTTCATCTCATTTGGTGAGCTTTTGCACATAATATTTTGGAGTTATTTTGGATTATATGAGCAGGGATAGCAGTCATCTATTATGATCGTTTTTCCACTGGGGACTTTGCTTATCAGTGATATACCTGTGGTATTCAGCTATGTGTGATTATTTATATATATATATATATATATATATATATATATATATATATATATATATATATATACACACACATACTTTTTGTTTAGCCACTGCGGTATCTCGTTATTGGCATGGTTACTTATCACACATACCTGACCGCATACTGGTTGCCATTGTGACATTATAACCCTCATTATATGAGCGTATGGGACCTTGGCGGTATTTTTATATCACTATTATATGCGACTGCTGTTCATTTTTGTACTATTGTACTACTGTATTTATATGTATGGGCCAGGGATGGGGTCTTCTGCACTGTTACCCTCCCTGTATAACTTTTTAACTTTTATATATGTGAAGATATAATAAAGATTGTCGTATTCTTGTATTACATTAGTGGCTCCGTTTGTCTTTTTATAGACACTGTTTCTGATTTGCTCTTTTGGGAGCTTGTACTGTTTTACTGCAGGTGGTGTGGGGGTCATTGTTACTACTATAGATAGATAAACGTTTTTTTGTCCCGCCATTTACTTTGCAGTGGGTTGATCATCATTATTTTTCCTCAAACATAAGTGGTTGGGCATCAGTGCACTCAATCTCTTCCACTTATAGGGCAGGACTAGGTGGATGGTGATTGTTTTACATAACTCGGACAACTCCTTTAAGTGCATTAGAGCTCAAAGAGTGAGATATTAGTGAATGAAGAATATAGAAGGGGTGTTAAAAGACAAATAAGGAAGTTATAGGAGTCAAATAATGGCTCCCCAAAAAGATGTGTTATGGAAATGCACATAAATATGTTGATATTGTTCATTATTACGATTGTCCAGGGTAGAGCCGCAGAACGGATGGGAAAGGGGGATTCAGATTATGGAGATCGTTATTCATAAATGATTGATAGAGATGAGCGAAGTTTTGAAAAATTTGATTTGGCAGCTTTGCCGAAGTTGGCCAAGAAATTCATAGTTACATAGTTAATGCGGTTGAAAAAAGACATAAGTCCATCATGTTCAACCAAGGGATAGGTGAGGACGCGAATCCCAGTAGGAAATGAGGCACAGATATACGTTTTCATAAGCATTGATGTTGTTTGCTTTTAAGAATTCATCAAACCCTTTATAAAACTGTCCACTGTTCCTGCTGTGACAGTACTACATAGCTTAGTGTCATCTGCAAAAATAGAAATGGTGCTATTAATCTCATCCTTGATATCCTTAAATATATTAAATAATACAGGACCCAGCACTGAACCTTGGGGTACACCACTTATAACCCCGGACCATTCTGAATAGGAATCATTGACCACAACTCTCTCGACATGGTCCTTCAGCCAGTTTTCAATCCAATTACAGACTATACTTTCCAAGCCTATAGGTCTATAATTACCTGTGGAGGACCTAGATCCTTTTTTGAATATGGGCACCACATTTGCTTTGCGCCAATCACTTGGCACTGTACCAGTACCTAGAGAATCTTTAAAAATTATAAACAGGGGCACAGCAATGACTGAACTGAGCTCTTTAACCCCTTGACGCCCAGCGCCGTACATGTACGGCGCAACGGGACGTGGCTTAACGCCCAGCGCCGTACATGTACGGCGCGCTGATCGGGCGGGTGCAGGAGCTGCGCCCGCCCGATTAGCAGCTGGGGTCCGGCAGTGCGCCGGCGCATTAACCCTTCATGTGCCGCGGTCAGCGCTGACCGCGGCACATGAGGTGTGCGCATATTCAGGATGGCGAGCGGGGGGGCCATCGGGTCCCCGCGCTGCTGTGACGGGGACCCGATGGCTTGGATGGCAGCCCGATGCCTTCCTTAGGCATCGTGGCTGCCATCCCTGCGAGCCTGTGCGATCCAGCCCCCTGGATCGCACAGGAAGCAGGCTGTAAGTGTATTACTGTGAGTAATACACTTACAGCCAATGCATTACAATACAACAGTATTGTAATGCATTGTGCAGGGGATCAGACCCCCAAAAGTTGAAAAAAGGTGAAAAAAAAGTTAAAACATAAAGTTAAAAAAAAAAATAATAAGTTTCAAGTAAAAAAAAAAGAAAAACGCCATTTTCCCCCCAATAAAGTAAAAAAAAATTGTTAAAAAAAGAAAAAAAAAGAAAAAGTAGGCATATTAGGTATCGCCGCGTCCATATCGACCGGCTCTATAAAAATATCACATAATCCATCCCGCCAGGTGAACACAGTAAAAAATAAAAAATAAAAACCGTGCCAAAACAGCCATTTTTTGGTCACCTTCCCCCACAAAAAGTGTAATACTACGCGATCAAAAAGGCGTATTTACCCCAAAATGGTATTAATAAAATCGTCATCTCGTCCCACAAAAAATGATACCCTACCTAAGACAATCGCCCAAAAAATAAAAAAAATATGGCTCTCTGAAAATGGCAACACAAAAAAAGATTTTATTCTGTTCAAAAATGCATCTAATGTGTAAAACTTTCCAAAAATAAAAAAGTTAGACATATTTGGTATCGCCACGTCCGTAACAACCTGCTCTATAAAAATATTACATGAGATGGCCCCCCAGACGAATGCTGTAAAAAAATTGTTAAAAAAACTATGCCAAAATAGCCATTTTTTTCCCTCTTGCCTCACAAAAAGTGTAATAGCAGGCGATCAAAAAGGCGTATTTGACCCAAAATGGTACCAATCAAACCGTCATCTTGTCCTGAAAAAATGATACCCTACCTGAGACAATCGCCCGAAAACTGAAAAAAATATGGCTCTCTGAAAATGGCAACACAAAATAAAGATTTTATTCTGTTCAAAAATGCATCTAATGTGTAAAACTTTCCAAAAATAAAAAAGTTAGACATATTTGGTATCGCCACGTCCGTAACAACCTGCTCTATAAAAATATCACATGATTTGTCCTCTCTGGTGAATGCTGTAAAAAAAAAAACCATGCCAAAACAGCTATTTTTTTTCACCTTGACTGACAAAAAGTGTAATACCAAGCGATCAAAAAGTCTTATATACCCCAAAATGGTACCAATGAAAGCATCAGCTCATCCCGCAAAAAATGAGCCCCCACATAAGACAATAACTCAAAAAAATAAAAATCAGTGGCTCCCGCAAACCATTCCATCAAAATCTGTGTTGTAAAATCCATATGGCGCTCCTTCTGTTTTGAGTCCTGCCATGTGCCCCCACATCAGTTTACCACAACATATGGGGTGTTGCCGTATTCAGGAGAAAATGGGTAACAAATTATGGGGTGCTTTTGTCCTGTTACCCCTTATGAAAATACAAAAAATTTGGGGCTAAAGCAACATTTTATTGGAAGAAATGAAATTTTTCATTTTCACAGCCAAGTGTTTCCAAATTCCGTAAAACACTTAGGGGGTCAAAGTGGTCAGTACCCCCCTTAATATATTTGTTGAAGGTATTAGTTTCCAAAATGGGGTCACTTTTTGAGGGTTTCCACTCTAGGGGTACGTCAGGGTCTCTCAATTACAAAATGGTGCCTAAAAACTATTCTAGCAAAATCTGCCTCCAAAATCCATATGGCGCTCCTTTCCTTCTGACCACTGCCACAAACCCATAGAGACGTTTACCACCACATATGGGGTATTTCTGTAAACTGCACAATCAGAGCAATGTATATTGAGGTTTAGTTTGCTGTTAACCCTTACTGTGTTGCAAGAAAAAAATTATTAACATGAATAATCTACCAAAAAAGTGAAATTTTACCTCCATTTTCCTTTAATTCTTGTGGAACACCTCAAGGGTTAACAAAGTTTGTAACAGCAGTTTTTTATAATTTGAGGGGTGTAGTTTCTAAAATGGGGTCATTTATGGGGGGTTTCATTATGTAAGCCCCTCAAAATCACTTTATATCTGAATTGGTGCTTAAAAAAATGGTTTTGGAAAATTTGGTGAAAATTTGAAAAATGGCTTCTAAACTTCTAAGCCCTCTAACGTCCTAAAAAAAGTAAAATGACATTTATAAAATGATGCCAACATAAAGTAGACATATGGGGAATGTAAAATAATAACTATTTGTGGAGGTATTACTATGTATTTTGAAAGTAGAGAAATTGAAATTTGGAAATTGGGAAATTTTTCCAAATTTTTGGTAAATTTGGTATTTTTTTAAAAATAAAAATGAAATATTTTGCCAAAAATTTACTACTGTCGTGAAGCACAATATGTGACGAGAAAACAGTCTCAGAATGGCATGGATAAGTAAAAGCGTTCCAAAGTTATTACCACATAAAGTGACATGTCAGATTTGCAAAAAATGGCCTGGGCATGAAGGTGAAAACAGGCTTGGGGTTGAAGGGGTTAAGCACTCTTGGGTGTAATCCATCTGGACCCGGAGCCTTGTTCACATTTACCTTATTTAACTTAGCATGGACAATATCTACAGTTAGCCAATTGAGTATATCACTGGATGTACTAACAGCACCAGCACCACAGATATCAGCTCCCTTCTCTTCTTTTGTATATACAGAGCTAACAAACCCATTTAGTAACTCTGCCTTTTCCTTATCTTCAGTGACTAACACCCCCCCCTTCCCATTTACCATTATTTAGGGACCTACCTGCTCAGACCTTGGTTTTTAGCATTTACATATTTAAAGAATTTTTGGGGGATTTTTTTTCTCTCTTTTTTGCCACCTGCTGTTCATTTTGTATTTTGTATTTTTGCAAATTTTATCTCTTTGTTACAGATTTTATTAAGCCCTTTGTAAACTTCAAAAGTTACAGCTGACCGCTCAGATTTGTATTTTTTAAATGCCCTTTTTTGTCTTTTATTACCCTTTTTACATGAGCTGTAAGCCATGTTGGGTTTAATTTTAGCCGCTTATACTTGTTATCTAAAGGAATAAATTTTTTTGTGTAATTACTCAATGTACTCACATCTGAAATATGTGGAAGATACTACACATCATTTATTAAAAAACACTTGATTGTATAAATATACCTCAATAAAATACTAAAATAAAATAGATTAAAATGAAGGTCTGATAGTATGCAAAAACTGTATAGGGATGGAACAGATGCACCGATTGTAGTCAGATTATCAGTAATCCTAATATGGAGGGTACAGATGTCCAGATTTGATTGATGAGATATCAATTACTGCACATGTCCATTCTGCACACCCTATACAGAGCTATATAAACATGTATGGTTATAAGGATACCAAATGAGGTCTGTCACAAACTGTATATCTTATACTTGGATCGTGATGATCAATTATCTTGAATCAACTTTTAGTTATATGACTAGTCATGCTGTAATATGGTGATTGGTAAGTAAGTGTTGTTAGTAGTCCATATCAGAAGAAAGCAACACTGTACGGAGGAACCTCCTACTCCAATACACGGTACATAGATATAGTATGCAAATCGGCTGTTGTGGGTCCGGATAAATTAGTATCAGGCCTGATAGTAGTTTTATGTTGGGGATATCCCCTACTTACAGTTTACGGGTATTGTCCTTTAGCACATCTAATGTGGCGTCCCACGTGGTGTCTATGGGGAAATCACTGTACCTTCCTCCTCTGAAGGATATCAGCTATGGTCTTCTTGCACGTCAGAGGATGGTACTAGCGTAGCAGGCTCTGTCAAGCAGGCCGTACGAAATCTCCGGCATGTATTCCACTCTCTGCTTAGAGTTCTCGGCATCCCACGTGACGCCCCCTCGCGTGATGTATGGATCGTAGAATTTTCCCCCAGCTGTATCTTTATTTAATTCTGCCGAAATCAATATAATTGCACAAAAAGGTGGGTAGTGATGGTGGGTGATGTCTTGTCTATCTCTTCATATGCCAGTTTGTGCCATATGCGTTTCGAGGTCACTGACCTCTTCCTTAGTGGCTATCATCCACATGCATGAGCAACACCCACTTTTTATACCCACTCCATTATGGACACCACCAAAACCCCCACCGGATTCTGAGTATTCCAATTTTTTGTATTAATTTTATACTATTTATTCTTTCATCATCTGGACATGTATCTTCTTAACTTTATATATTTCATCCCTCTCATAAAAGGATACTTTGTTCCTGCGTTTTCTGTGCATTTTGTTTGCGTTTTTATTCCAATAGATGCGTTTTTTCCATATTTCTCTATTATTAGTCTGGTGGATTTGTTTGTTTATAGTCCAAAAAAATGATGGTATTTGTTTTATGTTTTGAGGGTTCTGAGTCCATCTGTCTGTATGGGCAATTGTATATCAACCTTTTAGGATAATTGCTATTAATATAATTAAATGTAATATCAAGATATATGTATATAAAACTATGAATAAAAATATAAGGGATCAAACATCATTGTGTTAGATTTCGCCTTCATTTGGAGATTGCTCAGACATATCATTTTTATCATACATAATATGCATAATAGGGATCTTTTTGAGTATTCATGAAATTATAGGTACTGTACATTTCATCTATTTTATTTCAATCAAGTGTTTTTTTTAATAAATGATGTGTAGTATCTTCCACATATTTCAGATGTGAGTTCCTATTTAAATATATTTTCACCACATTTTTGTATTTTCAGACAGAGTGGGTCTGTCTATCAAATAGAGCACCTACATATAACAGTGGGAGGGTGAGCAGACCAATTACATTACTGAATTACTCAATGAAGATTTAACCCCTTCACCCCCGGAGGTTTTTTCGGTTATGCATTTTCGTTTTGCGCTCCCTGCCTTCAAACAGCCATAACTGTCTTATTTTTCTGTTCAGATAGCTGTGTAAGGGCTTGTTTTTTGTGGGAAAAGTTGTACTTTCCAACGCCACCATTTAATATTGCATATGGTGTAGTGGGAAGCGGGAAAAAAGTTCCAAATCGGGTGAAATTGCAAAGAAACCGCTATTCCGCTACAGTTCTACGGGTTTCTTATTTACAGCGTTCGATGTGCATTAAAACTGATCCGTTACTTTCATTCTACTGGTCAGTAGGAATCCGGCAATACCTAATATGTATAGTTTTTCCTGCGTTTTGATAGTGATAAAATAATTAGAAAGTTGCCCTTTTTTTTTTTTTTCCTTGTCATATCTTGACCCCTATAACTTTTTGGTATTTATGTGTACGGAGCTGTATGGGGGTTAATTTTTTGCGGGGCGATCTGAAGTTTTTATTGATACCATTCTGGGGTGTGTATGACTTTTTGATCACTTTTTATTTAATTTTTTTTTAGAAAAAAAAGCGACAAAAAACGGCGAATCGCCATTTGGACGCTTTTTTCCGGCACACAATTCGCCGTATTGGAATTTGTTTTTTATATTTTAAAAGTACAGGCGTTTTCGGTCACGGTCATCGGTCAGACTCATGATGTCTATATTTATTGTTATTTAGGTATTGATTTTTTCATTATACGGAAAGGGGGGTGATTTGAACTTTTATATATTTTTTATTTTTGATATATTAACATTTTTTTAAAAATTTTTTCTGACTATTTTTAAGCTCAAATATGAGCTCATATATTGTTTTTTTTTTTTTTTTCTTTATGAGCAATCAGGGATTTACTAGACTGAGATAAATCCATGAATTGCTCATTTCTTATCCTGGTCTGCCATCTAGTGGCCAGAATAAGAATTGCACTTTGAAAACTGTAATCCTCACCAGCGAGGATTACAGTTTTCATATGGTGTACAGACACCTCAGTATTATTATGTGACAGTAGCTGCTCCCAGTCTATGCCCTGAAATGCTGCCCTCAACCCAGGGAAATTGGCCTTTTTAAAATTCAGTGTCTTTGTTCTGACTGACAGAGTTTGCTTCTTATTTAAGGGGAATATAATTATATTGTGGTCACTATTACCTAGTGTTTCTCGAACAGTAACATTTCCAACTAACTCTGCATCATTAGAAATTACCAGATCCAACAAAGCATTGCCCCTAGTGGGAGTTTCTACAAACTGGCCCATAAAGTGGTCCTGCAGCAAGTTGGGGAATCTTCTCCCCTTTGCGGTTGAGGCAGAACCATGACCCCATTCAATGTCTGGGAAGTTAAAATCTCCCATTATGACCACTGTGAGGCCAGCTCAATTTGGTTATACAGTCGCGTTTCTATCTCCTCTGTGATGTTCTATAGATTATGGCAAATATTATTATTTCATTGTTTATATCCCTTTGAAATTCCACCCGTATGGTTTCCACATCCTCACCCACAATTGCCTCTTTCACACTTGTCTTCAAATCACTCCTCAAATACAGGCACACGCCACCGCCTTTTTCCTTTTCTTGATCCTGTATTTTCTAAATAGTGTAAAACCCTCAATATTAACAGCCCAGCCATGCGAAGAGTCCAACCAAGTCTCAGCCACACCAACTACATCTATGTGTTCTTTTAGTACCATAGCCTCCAACTCCCCCATTTTGCTAGCTAGACTTCTGGCTTTAAATTACTATTACCTGTAAAGTGAATATCTAGAATTTTTGGGTTACCTTGGTTGATGTTTGTATGTAACAGGTTCTTGTTACCAGCAGTTCTGTTTTTCATTGGTGTACAGTTCTGCCCTGTCTTCTCCCTACTTTTCTCGCCAACCCCAGTCCCCACTAAATTCACACTGTCCCCTCCTATATCCCACCTTCTATCTACATTATCTACCCCCTTATTAGTATGACCACCCACCACCACCCCAGATCCTAGTTTAAAGGCTCCTCCAGCTGTCTAACCATTTTTCCCCCAGGGCCGTTGCACTCTCCCCATTAAGGTGCAGCCCGTCCCTACTGTAGAGTCTGTAGCCGACAGAGAAGTTGGCCCAGTTCTCCATGAACCCAAACCCTTCCTTCCTGCACAAGCTTCTGAGCCATTTATTTAACTCCCTAAGCTCCTGTTGGCTCTTTGATGACGCTCGTGACACTGGTAATATTTCTGAAAACACTACCTTGGAGGTCCTGGACTTGAGCTTCTCTCCTAGTTCCCTAAAATAATTTTTAAGGACCCTCCAACTCCCCCTGACTTTGTCATTGGTGCCAATGTGTATCATGACCGCCGAGTCCTCCCCAGCCCCACCCAGCAATCTGTCAATCCGATCCGCAATATGCCAAACCCGAGCACCCAGAAGACAACACACTGTTCGGCATTCACAGTCTCGGCAACAGATGACCCTGTCTGTCCTCCTAATAATAGAGTCCCCTACCACCAGCATCTGTCTGGCCTTTGCTGCTCTCCTTTTCCCATCCTTCCTGCAGCGGTCATCCTCCATCTGATTAATTCCAAATTAATTTGTCATAAATTGCTATAGATCTGGTATACCCTGTCTAATAATATTCTTCCCACTTGGTGGCCCAATCTAAGTGTGAAAGCTTGGAAGTTAAACTGCAGGGAGAGCATTGGAGACTGCTGAACTACAGACTCTGCTACAGGTTATCACCATGTACATAACTGTGCAGTGCACCAATATTCAAGTAGTGGCCCGATGACAGAGTGGGGAGGGTGGCAGCAGTAACAGTGATAATAGTGGCCCCATGACAGATTGGGGAGGGTGGCAGCAGTAGCAGTCACAACAGATTGGGGAGGGTGGCAGCAGTAGCAGTGACAATAGTGACCCTATGACAGAGTGAGGAGACTGGCAGCAGTAGCAGCAACATTGCCAGTAACAGAGACAATAGTGGCCCCATGACAGAGTGGGGAGGGGGGGCAGGATCAGTAGTATACAGCACAGGATGGTGGCAGATCACAGTAGTAGTAGAACCCATCAAGGCTGTGTGATAGCAAGAGGGCCAGTGGTATGCATATCCTTGTAACATGTACATATCAGTAGACCAGGAAGTCCCTCTGTAGAAATGGCAGTAGAGGCAGCATCAGAATGGTGGCAGCAGCACGTGGCCAGAAGTAACGTCCCATTTTACACAATATTCCAATGTGCCAGCACACTACAGTAGGACCATTAGTGGCAGAATGATCTATTCTGTTGCACCAGGCACCGGTGTCTGGAAATCCATATCAACCCACGCCTGATTCATCTTTATGAAGGTTAGTCTCTCAACATTTTGTTAGGAAAGGTGAGTTCTCTTAGGGGTAACTACAGTGCCTTGCGAAAGTATTCGGCCCCCTGGAACTTTTCAACCTTTTGCCACATTTCAGGCTTCAAACAAAAAGATATAACATTTTGTTATACAGCTTTTCCCACTAGCAGATATCCGCGGCTAATGTCCGCGACCGGCTAACGTGCCGATCGCGGACATTTAACCCCTCTGGTGCCGTGGTCAAGCCTGACCGCGGCACCCAAAGGCGGCAAACACCAGAAGCGTACGCTTCCGGTGTTTCTCCGGCTCTCCCGTTTGGCGATCATAGGAGCCGGAGCGTGCCTGCAGCAGCCCCTGTCATAGTAAATGACAGGAGGCTGCTGCATAGGCTTTCCTATGGAGCCCTTGCCTGTAATAGGGCTCCATAGGAAAGCAGTAACATCATCATAGACTCCAATGTAAGTGCATTGGAGTCTATGATATAAGCAATCAAATGATTGCTTCTTATAGTTCCCTATGGGAACTATAAAAAAGTGTAAAAAAAAATAGTTTAAAATAAATAAAAAAAAAGTAAAAGTTCAAATCACCCCCCTTTCGCGAAAATAAAAATAAAAGTATTAAAAAAATTAAAAAACGGAAACGGGAAAAAGCGTCAAAATGGCCGATTCTCCATTTTTTTGTCGCTTTAAAAAAAAATAAAAAATTTAAATAAAAAGCGATCAAAAAGTCACACACACCCCAGAATGGGATCAATAAAAAGATCGCCCCGCAAAAAATTAGCCCCCATACAGCTCCGTACACATAAATACCAAAAAGTTATAGGGGTCAAGAACTGGGGGGGGGGAGTCCAACTTTATAATTTTTTTATCACTATCAAAATGCAAGAAAAACTATACATATTAGGTATCGCCGGATTCGTACTGACCAGTAGAATGAAAGTAACTGGTCAGTTTTAACGCACATCGAATGCCGTAAATAAAAAAACCGTAAAACTGTGGCGGAATTGCATTTTATTTGCAATTTCCCCCGATTTGGATTTTTTTCCCGCTTCCCACTACACCATATGCAATATTAAATGGTGGCATTGGAAAGTACAACTTGTCCCTCATAAAACAAGCCCTCATACAGCTATGTGAACAGAAAAATAAAAATGTTATGGCTGTATCAAGGCAGGGAGAGCAAAACGAAAACGCAAAACCGAAAAAACCTCCGGGGTAGAAAGGGTTAAAGCACAGAGAGCATCATGAAGACCAAGGAACTCACCAGGCAGGTCCGTGATACTGTTGTGGAGAAGTTTAAAGCTGGATTTGGATACCAAAATATTTTTCCCAAGCTTTAAACATCCCAAGGAGCACCGTGCAAGCGATCATATTGAAATGGAAGGAGTATCAGACCACTGCAAATCTACCAAGACCCGGCCGTCCCTCTAAACTTTCATCTCAAACAAGGAGAAGACTGATCAGAGATGCAGCCAAGAGGCCCATGATCACTCTGGATGAACTGCAGAGATCTACAGCTGAAGTGGGAGAGTCTGTCCTTAGGACAACAATCAGTCCAACACTTCACAAACCTTTATGAAAGAGTGGCAAGAAGAAAGCCATTTCTCAAAGATATCCATAAAAAGTCTTGTTTACAGTTTGCCACAAGCCACCTGGGAGACACACCAAACATGTGGAAGAAGGTGCTCTGGTCAGATGAAACCAAAATCCAACTTTTTGGAAACAATGCAAAACGGTATGTTTGGCGTAAAAGCAACACAGCTCATAACCCTGAACACACCATCCCCACTGTCAAACATGGTGGTGGCAGCATCATGGTTTGGGCCTGCTTTTCATCAGCAGGGACAGGGAAGATGGTTAAAATTGCTGGGTAGATGTATGGAGCCAAATACAGGACCATTCTGGATGAAAATCTGTTGGAGTCTGCAAAAGACCTGAGACTAGGACGCATATTTATCTTCCAACAAGACAATGATCCCAAACATAAAGCAAAATCTACAATGGAATGGTTCAAAAATAAACGTATCCAGGTCTTAGAATGGCCAAGTCAAAGTCCAGACCTGAATCCAACTGAGAATATGTGGAAAGAGCTGAAAACTGCTGTTCACAAACGCTCTCCATCCAACCTCAAAGAGCTCTAGCTGTTTTGCAAGGAAGAATGGGCAAGAATTTCAGTCTCTAGATGTGCAAAACTGATAGAGACATACCCCAAGCGACTTGCAGCTGTAATCGCAGCAAAAGGTGGTGCAACAAAGTATTAATGCAAGGGGGCCGAATAATTTTATATTGTGCTGCTTATGGACCTGCTCCTTCCCCGCCCCCCCAGTCATGGTAGTGGAGCGTGAGCGTAGAGGGTCCCCTGGGTCAGACCTTCATGAGGACAGGCAATGGTGCTCGTAGGCAGCGACCAACCGACTACACAGCATGTTTTGACCGGTAGTAAAGGTCTAACAATCTGGCCATTTACGCAAGGGATTCTGAGGACCTCCCTGCCTCCATCCCCACTGCATACTGCCATGGTCTGTCGGGGTCATTTGCGTCGTCTTCGTCGTCGCCCTCTTGCTCCTCTCCTGTTGCTTGGGCAAATAAACCACGTAGTTGTGCATAAAATTCCTGCCCATTTATGTCCTCCGCCTATTCCATCAATTGATTCTCCTCAGGGCTCAGGTGGTCGTGAGATGTAGGTGTCATGTCTTCTATCCTCTTGCAAATCAGATTTCTCGGCATCCTCTCCAGGAAGTTAAGGGGTGAAATGACATCATTCATCCCGTAGTTATGCCAACTGACAAATAAAGTGGTCTCCTCAAAGGGCCTGAGCAAACGACATGTGTCATGCATGAGCTGGCACTGGCTAACGTGAAACTTGCACCGGGGAGTAAACCTGTCCATCTGCAGCATTAAGAACTCGTTGATGGGTGGAAATGTCAAATATCGGGAAGAATATTTTGCATTTGCAGCTCAAGGAGGGCGTGTTTTGCACGGTAAGAGTGGCTGAAGTGCATACACAGTTTCCTGGACATTTTTAAAAGATGTTGAAGTTCAGTGGAAGACTTGAGGAAACAGGTGACAATGAGATTGAAGACCTGCTCCATGAAGGGCGCATGGGTCAGTGCTCTCTGACGCAGCACAGAGAAAATGTTCCTATGTCCAGTTGGTGAGGAGACAGCCTGTGTTCGATTTCTTTATTGACGCAGAGCAGTTCGTCCCCGATGTGGCTCCATTCGGATATAACATTTTAAATTTTTGTGCTGTGTGCGCAAATCACAGGGCAGCAGGGACAGTGTAAAATCCTATTAATCCTAATAGAGCTCTATTAGGTTGAATAGGACAAGGGATTAAAAGATCCCAGGTTCTAGCCCCTAAGAGGGCTAATAGTTATTAAATAAAAAGTAAAAAAAATAAAAATAAATAAACAAAACACCAAAACATTAAGTTTAAATCACCCCCTTTCCCAATTTTACATATAAAATATATAAGCAATTAAAAAAATAAACACATTTTATCTGGGCGGGGCGACATCCTCGCATAGCTTTACTGATGAATACCTACCAAAGATCTTGGTACACATACAGTGATCTGGTGGCTATCCATTGGCTGCCAAAGTCATCTTACTTCCAGTTTTTTGTCAGAGGAGGCTGAGAAACGTGAATAGGGAGGTGGTACTAAACTCGCTGCATGACATAATTAACCGGCCGGGATTCCGCTATTCCATTTCCTTCCTATACATGGCTCTCAAAGATTGTCTGTTCTCCGCACATCCCTCCTCCATACTCCATCACTGGTCCAGGTTTTTACAGGGCCCTGACATAATCGACCACATCATGCTGGGCTGGGAGCAGATAAGAAAGCATGTTACTTCGGAGCTATAGAGAGAGTCCCAGTCATGCATAGGTCCATCTACGGCTTCACTTTTCCAGCAACACTCTCATGTTCTGATCGCCTGACAGCCTGCCCCAAATGTCAAACACCTTCTACAGACATGTGGCGTGGCTTCTGGACCTGCCCGCATATAGACAAGTTCTGGGAACAGGTGGGGTTACCGTGGAACAAGACCCTTTGGTAATATTATTCCAGTCTATAACCATAAACAATTTACAACCCCCAGGGATATATCGAATGATACCCCCACTATTACATGTGATTCTGTTGGTGGCGAAGTGATGCTCTCCCCCGCAAATCCCACCGAGGCTTCTTTAACCGATGAGTTACATAATTTCCTAAGCCTTCATTGTCAGACCACCATACGGCGCAAGGAAGCTCTAACAGCCAAATTCTTCCTGAAGTGGAAACCCTTCATAGTAAAGATATTAACAGCGGGGGAGATCCATTCCCTGATGGAACCCTTTCAATTTACTCATTGGTACTTGACGGAACTCCTGAAGTGGACTCTGGGACCCTTAGCTTATCAGACACCGCACAACTGTGGGGATCCTCTGTGGCGCTATATGAAAGTTGTGGGTGACCTTCTCACATGTCAGGATCTGATATTTGATATTTGATACTTGTTACTGACATTTGTAATTTATGTATCCTTACTGCCATTGTATTGAAACTGCTTTTGGGTACAACTGTGTTTCTGAAGTGGCCATTTTACCCTCTATACCATCGTTCTCTTCCTCCTCCTCCTCTTTTTTAGAGATAGTGAATGGCGTTACCAATGGCTTACCAACTAAGGGACAGGGAGGGCCTTACTATTCAGAAACCACCCAGAACGAAATAATACATTCATCAAGTCAGGTGATTAACCTTTCCTCACGACCCCTCACTGAAGAAGAAAGGGGGGTTCTTGAGAAAGGTTTTTCATTCGTTCCTACCACAAGATATAATGCCTTTAGATGGATTAAAGACATTAGTTTATTTATACATAAACTTAAATGGCGGAAATTTTTCAATACCCGTGATAGGAAGGAATGCATTAAACTAGGAATTTCTATTGAGGATCTTGAGGGGGTTCATACTCTTAGCTCCTTGCTTGATGATAATGATCGAGTCAGAGGATTAGGGCCTTTTACCCAATTAAAACCTACTAGCACCAAGATGCCACCACCACAGGATACTTCGTCCTTTGACCTATTTAGTAAGTTGTTTATAGACCAACTTGAAAAATTATCTTTCACCAAGTCCAGGGTAGGGCCGAATTTAAATAAAAAGGAGTTGACAGCACTAGTCAGTGTTGAAACAGACCCCACAATCATTTGCAAACCTTCAGACAACTCCCGAATAGTCTCTGGTGTCGATTCAATTACGGAAAACAGCATTTATGTAGATCAAATTTTACATCCCTTTGTATCATCCTTACCGTTCTTTATAAGGGATACTACAGACCTTATGTTAAAAATTGAAAATGTGTCAATCGACGACAGGGTTCTGCTAGTCTCAGTAGACGTTGAGGCTTTATACACAAGCATACCGCATCAGTGGGGCATTACTGCCATTCAACATTTTCTTAAAACTAGAGGCGTACACTTCTTAGAACATAATGATTTTGTCATTAGGGCCTTGGATTTCATTCTGTCCCACGATTACTTTATGTTTGAAACCCACTTCTTCCACCAGCTCAGGGGTACAGCTATGGGGAGCCCCTGTGCCCCTAGCTATGCTAATTTATTCCTGGTCTGGTGGGAGGATACTATTCTTTTTAAAGAGGAGCATGATAGATGGACCCCCAGAATTTTATTCTGGGGTAGATATATAGACAATGTGTTCCTGCTGTGGGATGGTACAGAGGGTTCCTTTAAAGATTTTGTTATGCAATTAAATAATAATGACATCGGTTTAAAATTCATGTCTGAAATCAGTAAAGACAGCATCCCTTTCCTTGATATTCGTATCACCAAACATCAAGGTGAATTAATAACAGAAACTTACCGTAAACCCACAGCCACGAACAGCCTTTTGTGATGGGAGAGTCACCATCCGGTCAGCCAGAAGAGGGGTATCCCCAAGGGTCAGTATCTTCACATCAGGAGAAACTGCTCAACGCATGAATCTTGAGCGCTTCTTATCATCAGGGTGCCATATCATTATAGACCATCTTGTCCTTATGAAAAGTTTTATTTATGTCCCCTGATGAACCAAAAACCTACCTTGTTAATGGGGAAGCGCGTCGGGGCCAAGGAAATCTGAAAGGACAACACTCTTCAATCTTCAGGGCTGTTGCAGGCATCAGCGAGTGCTTAGCCACCGAGAAGTGGGGTCGCCCCTTTCGGGGCGGGTGCTCCGCTTTCGGGCAGGGATAGCCACAGGGACATAATAGGGCCAGTTGTGTCCGCGATCCTGACCTCACTTCAGTAACCCTCCTTACATGTATATCTGTAGTCAGCCATACCGTGAGTTACAATATAATTGTTCTATGTAGTTTACATACAGCCACCAAGACACTCCTGCATGGTGATGTTTTTTCTACTAAGTAATATTTACTCAAAATCACTCTGCAAGGATATTATCTATAATTTTGTCTTGCTTATACTGGAGATATGACTCTTTTCCTTATTATTTGATCTTTGTTTTGTTTTTGTTGGGATGTTTTTGTCAGTTTTTATCTTTAGGTGAATTAAAAGCTAAGTTTTTGTGGGAATTTTTCTCTAGTGACTTCTACTTTCCCCAATTATATCCTACACTTCTGTGATATTTCTGTACTGCCCAGTTGTAGACAAAAGAAAAAACATAAAACACAATAAAATGTGTTTGAAAAATAAATAGAATTATAATACATATCGCCATGTCTGAAAAAGTCCAATCTATTAAAATATTTAAAAATATCTCCTATGCGGTGAACGCCTTGTCACCCCAAAAAATAGGATAGGACTGTTCTATTATGGGCCAGACATTCCATAAAATGGAGAATGCATGCAGCTTTTTTGGCTATTTATTTATTTTTATCGCAATACTTTATCATGGTATCGAAATTGAATCAAAATTTTGGTATCGTCACAACCCTAGACAAAGCAATAAGTACAAGTAGAGAGGTGGAGTGTAGAGAAGTGCTGTTATATTAATGTTGGTTGAAACTGCTTACCCTCAAATGGGTAAGAGGGGCCTCAATTTACCCCCAATAAAAATATCCAATTCTTTAGTTCTCAGGGGAAATGAGCTTCAACCAGAGTTGGTAGCAGCTTATTCCCTTCTCCTTATTCAGGGTACATGCACACTTGGTTGAGCGTTCATGTGGGGTATCTGGAGAGATAGCTGTTTGCCTAACAAGCATTCAGCCAACAGTTATCTGAAGTGTATGGCCAGCTTTAGGATTATTAATTGAATTCTAAAGGGAATGGGCAACTAAACAGAAAGATTAATATGGCTGCTGCATTTAGGGTAGATTGGAGAGGCAGAAATTTAGTGAGGATACTAGGAACATTAGAGGTTATAATATGTTTTCTGTTTTACTTCCAGAAGTATGAGCCAGTGAAGAAGTCCAGTAAAAATGTGATCCCTACTTGGGAACCACATGTGTCAGATGGAAGGAGCAAGACTCATAAAACAAACAATGAAGAGAAGATCCTAAATCTCACCAACAAGATCATCGGATTGCTCACTGGAGAGGTTAGCCTATTGGGAATTCTGTGACATTTAGTAACTCAAATGGTTGATGTTTGGCTGACCATTGTATAATTGTATGTGTTAGGTTCCTATAAGATGTCAGGATGTCACTGTCTATTTCTCCTTGGAGGAGTGGGAGTATTTAGAGGGACACAAGGATCTCTACAAGGATGTAATAATGGAGAATCACCAAATACTCAAATCATCAGATAAAGGTAGAATTGCCTTGATTGTAAAGAATAGTCTTGTTTGATAATTTCTGGATTCCTGGGGCTGAAGGATTAAGGCTGTGTTCACACCAGCGCCTGTATTTCCATTATTCTGCTCTGTTATTTTTACTGAACCTGAGTTCTGTCAATGATGGACATGATTGGTGCTTGACGTAACCCAATTGACTATAATAAAATATGTAGGGCTTCCATCATGCAACCCAGGTTTTTGTCCTACTTTTTAAATATAATTCTCAACAGAGGACCCTAACAGAGCCTTCTGTGCAGATGTGAACATGGCCTAAGATGGCCATATGCATGACATTTTGGTGGCATTGCCTGATAACTTAATGTGTAGGTGGGCCTCTGCATTGTCCTCCAGTTTCTGCCTTCAGGGGTAAGAGTGATGGGGCACATTGGATTCTCTTCTTTTAGCAGGTAAGCCTCTTCTAGAGGAGCCTAGCAGCAACGTGTTGGCCTCCCTGCATCAAAATTAGCATGTACACTCAGCTGAACAGAGTACATACAGGTTTATGGTCAAGAGAAAAAACTAAATAATAAAAGCATTTTCATTCAGTTTTGTCTGTGTTTCCATTAGATGGTTCAAGTTCCAGTAATCTACCAGAGAAATTTCCAAGTCCTAATTTTCACGCTCATCCCACTGAAAATTCTATTGTCCACCATGATAATCAGGTACAACTGAGACCTCACCAAATGCTAAGGATCAAACTGGTATTAAAGTGGTTGTCACAAGATTTATACTTTTTATCTTATCCCTATAGGGGTAAGTGTCTGAGGTTTCGACTGCTGAGACCTGCACCCATCACAAGAATGGGGTCTTGTGTGTCGCCTTTATGAATGGAGTGGTGGCCAAGAATGAACTGTTGCTCCATTTTCTCTATGAAACTGGCAGAGATAACCGAGTACTGTAAATCTTGGGACAACCCCTTTTAAGTAAGGTATAAGTTTTATATGGATATATCGTTATTTAGGATGAAGATTCCATACGGATTAAAGTTGAGGAAATTCATGAAGAGGATACAACATATGTAATGCATGATCAGAAGTATGAGGATGAACATCCTACTTGTATTAAGACAGGTGAGTAATATCCTCAAACTACAGTGAACCATATATTCTACTTGTTCATTAATTACAACATCTCAACAGCATCTGCTCAGTAAGGAGTCCGTGTTACTTTTGCCGAGGGAAGGGGCTCCTTTGATAGCATTTAATTGATGCTGATGGTCAGTTATGGCAGCGGTCTGTGCCCACCACTGTCCCGCTTTCCCCTGCAGGCACAGATGCCACTTCAATCACCATGCTCCTCAGCCACATCCTTTGTAGCCTTTGGTCTACACCAGGGCTGGCCAACCTGAGGCTCTCCAGCTGTTGTAAAACTACGACTCCCACCATGCCCTGCTGTAGGATGATGGCTGTAGGCAGACTGGGCATGCTGGGAGTTGTAGTTTTGCAACAGCTGGAGAGCCGCAGGTTGGCCAGCCCTGGTCTACACACTCCTTCCTGCTCTGGTTCCATGGGGTGCACTCACTCTCAACCTCTTAAAAGGCAAGCATGCACGTCCACATCCTTCCCCAACCAATTGCCAGGCTTCCCTTTGTATTTAAGGCACCCTCTTCAGGTTGTCTGGTGAAGTTCTAGTGTTTCTGCCTTATTCCTGTGATTCACCTGTGTTACTTCTACGTTATCTATAACCATTTTCCTGTCCTTGCTCCAGTCTAGTATCCATCCTGCATGTGTGTTCCTGTCCTCCCAGTGCAGTTCAGTTTGAGTCCTGGTCAAGTACCTAGTCAGCCTGCTTTGTCTGAGCCTTTGTCATTATCTTGCCTGCCCTTCTCTTCTATGTCCGTCCTTATCTACTTGTGTTGCTGTCCAGATCTCAGTACTTGCCCCTTGTCTTGGTGCCTGTTCAGACTGTGTTATTTACAGCCTGATTGCCCGATACTTGCACTGGAGTCTCACGTGCGTCAGCTGCCAACTACACAGGGACTATTCCAGGAGGTAGCGGTCTGTTTACACCGCTCCAGCAAAGTCCAGACCCCTATAAAGGGCTGAGCCCAAACGCAAACCGGTTAGATGGCACAGTGAGTCCACACTCACTTCCCATCACAGTTAGATCTCCATGGAAAACTGACGTGAACCACGACTATATATTCTTTGTCGCACACTGCTTAACACTGCTTGAGTAGTGATCCAACCCCATAGACACTTTTTAGATGAATCCACAGCAATTCCGTTTTTGCTTGGTGAAAATGAAGATTTATTGAATACACGGCATAAACCATGTGACGTTAAATTATATTATATTAAAATAACGTCAGATATGCAATGGCCTCTTGTGCAGGATCCAAATACATATATGATCAACCAATACATGATTAGAAAACTCATACATCTTGTCTAACACAGTTACTATTGATAGCCAGATATAAGACAATAGATCTGATTGTATCAAACAAGGTCCGATGGGAGCCTGACGGTAAAAGGAATATACTTCAAGGTATAACTCCGTATCTGCATAGTAAAGTATTAAGAAATACAAATCGCACAAAAGAAATAACAGAAGATTACATTCCTTCAAGAATCTCTGTATCACGATGTTCTTGTATTATAGTATATGAAAGCACAAACTATGGTATTTATGTAATCAGTGCTATGGCAGAGAACTTGTCTGGTGGTCAAAATAGATGCCAAAATAAGTGCCACATAATATCCCAGGTACTCACCTCTGCCTCAAGTAGAGTAGGGTAGCAGATAAGTGGAATGGTAGATAAGCCAGTTGAAAATGGCGCCTAATGCCAAATCAGGGCAAGCATGTAGATATAGGAGACAGCGTATCACGTGATCACATGTGTTCCATGGGACCGGAAGTGAGGTCACCATGGAACGCAAGGACCCGTGGAAGAAAAGAATAAGATGGCCCAGAATTATATTTAAAGAATAGTATTTAAAAAATATGTGGACACACCTCTCAACAGAGGAGCCGTAGTGGTCAACATGTCGGCGGGTCCCCTGTATGCCGGCTGTATAGGTAGCGGGCCGGAGCGGAGCGATGCGTGTCACGCACTGGAAGTGCCTGCATTCCAACAGCCGGAAGTGCGGCCCAGTGGAACATAGTCAAGACCGAGTGTGGAACGCATAATGGAAGAAGGTAATAAACACCAGGGCAAGATGAAGGACCAAAATAAACAGAAAAGGAAAGAAAATAAGAAAGAAAGAGGGGATAAATTAAATGAATAAAAGTGATGAACAAATAAATAGAAATAAAGTTAATAGTAAAAAAAGGTAGATAAATAAATTGGAAAGATAAGGTATATATAGTTGGAGAAAGAAAATGGTGAAAGTAAGAGAGGTCAGACCCGAGAAATAAGAGATCGTGAAGAGATCATACAAACCTATTGTAAATGAAACCCGAGATAAATAGGAGAAGTATACCAAAGGATATGAAATTGCGGCAGAAAGGATGATACGGTGGGATTACACGGCCTGTGGATATAAAGTGCATCGATTAATCGAACATATAAATATTTTACATAACTAAATAATAATCCGATGTTTTAATGTGTACAGTACTCAAATGAGCAAGTCACATAGTCTAATATTACAGAAAAGGCTGAACCTCATATTCCCTGTTGAGGCCCTTAGGTGTCAAGCTCTGTAATGTGTGGATCCAGAAAGCCTCCCATATTTTCAATTGTTTGGATCTGTCTCCTCCATGTCTTTGTGGGGGAACTCGCTCTATGACCTGAAATTTCAGCTGTGAGATGTTGTGTCGTGCCTCAAAGTGAGCTGGTAGTGGTAATAGGAGGTTTTTCCTCCTTATCATTGAACTTATGTTGGCATACCCATTCCTTGATTTTCTGTGTGGTTTCACTTATGTATATTAACTCCTTCCCGACCTGCACCGTACATGTACGGCACATGCGATCTGTGGGGCGGGAAGGTTCTGCCATATGGTCCCCGCGTGGCTGTTACTGGGACCTGATGGCTTGGATGGCAGCCCGATGCCTTCCTTAGGCATCCGGCTGCCATCTACTGAAGCCTGTGAGATCCAGACATATTAGGTATCACTGCGTCCGTATCGACCGGCTCTATAAAAATATCACATGATCCACCCCGCCAGGTGAATGATGCAAAAAAAAAATTTTTTTAAACTATGCCAAAACAGCCATTTTTTTCCTCTTGCCTCACAAAAAGTGTAATACCATGCGATCAAAAAAGCGTATGTACCCCAAAATGGTACCAATCAAACCGTCATCTCGTCCTACAAAAAATAAGACCCTACCTAAGACAATCGCCCAAAAAATAAAAAAAATATGGCTCTCAAAAAAATGGCAACACAAAAAAAGATTTTATTTTGTTCAAAAATGCATCTAATGTGTAAAAGTTACCAAAAATAAAAATGTTAGATATATTGGGTATCGCCATGTCCGAAACAACCTGCTCTATAAAAATATTACATGAGATGGCCCCCCAGGTGAATGCTGTAAAAAAAATTTTTTTTTAAAACTATGTCAGAACAGCCATTTTTTGTCACCAAGCGATCAAAAAGTCTTATGTACCCCAAAATGGTACCAATGAAACGGTCACGTCATCCCGCAAAAAATAAGACCCCACATAAGACAATAACTCAAAAAATAAAAACCAATGGCACCCGCAAACCAATCCATTAAAATCTGTGCTGCAAAATCCATATGGTGCTCCTTCCGTTCTGAGTCCTGCCATGTGCCCCCACAGCAGTTTACCACCACATATGGGGTGTTGCCGTATTCAGGAGAAAATGGGGAAAAAATTATTGGATGCTTTTTCTCTTGTTAGCCCTTGTGAAAATGAAAAATCTGGGGCTAAAGCAACATTTTATTGGAAGAAATGAAACTTTTCATTTTCACAGCCAAGTGTTTCCAAATTCTGTAAAACACTTAGGGGGTCAAATCGGTCAGTACACCTCTTAATATATTCTTTGAAGGGTGTAGTTTCCAAAATGGGGTCACTTTTTGAGGGTTTACGCTCTAGGGGTACGTCAGGGTCTCTCAATTACAAAATGGTGCCTAAAAACCATTCTAGCAAAATCTGCCTCCAAAATCTGTATGGCGCTCTTTTCCTTCTGACCACTGCCACGTGCCCATAGAGCAGTTTACCACCACATATGGGGTATTTCTGTAAACTGCAGAATCATAGTAATGTACAGGGTGGGCCTTTTATATGGATACACCTAAATAAAATTGGAATGGTTGGTGATATTAACTTCCTGTTTGTGGCACATTAGTATATGGGAGGGGGAAAACTTTTCAAGATGGGTGGGGACCATGGCAGCCATTTTGAAAAAAAATTCACGAATGGGGAACGTTTTACCCGTATGTGGATGGGTAATTACTGAACCCTTCTGGACATGTGAGCATTGCAGGCAGTGTAGGCAAGGGAATGTTCCTTTGTGCGGTTTCTGTAAAAATGTCTGTCTGGGTATCTGCCAAGCGGAGCCCACATCTGCCCTAACTAAAACATCCCATAGATTTTTCGGTCTCCAATTGCAAGCATGGATGGGTTGATTGAATTCTTCAATATTGGAATAGGCTCTCTTGAGTATGTGCCAATTACCTCAGATTATGTTTAACATCTTTTGTGCACATTGGTGATAAGTATGCACGAAATGGATCCTTTTGGGTTGTTGTTGTGAAGATCTGGATTTAGTTACAAATATACGATTAAGTATATGTAACGGATAACCATGTTCCAAGAATCTATCCTTCATGTCACATAAACGTTGTTTCCTCATCCTGCACAATCCTATGTTTTCTATGGAATTGGGAACCGGGTAATGCATTTTTTGTGTTGGGGGAGTGGAAACTCTGGTAGTGTAATAATTTGTTACAGTCAGTTGACTTTTTTTTAAAAAAAGATCAGTTGTGAGAGTCCCTTCAGTGTTTATGGTAACTGTGGTATCTAGCAAGCTGATCAATGCAGTGTCATGGTGGATAGTGAATTGCAACTCAGGGTAAATGGAATTTAAAGAGGCTCTGTCACCAGGATCAACCCTATTAAACCAGGCATACTGGTTTGTAGGGGTCATCATGCTGATTAAAACCTTTCTTTTGTCTGTATGATAAATACCTGGAGAGAAATCAGCATTTGTATTCATATGCAAATGAGCAATTTGAGCACTCAGGGGCAGGGCTGAATATTCTGAGCACTGCTGTGTAACACCCCCTGTGCTCTGCACACACCCCCTCCCATTGACTGACAGGGCTAGACAGCAGGCTGAGGGCAGAGCCCTGTACAAGATCTGTGTGCTAGCCAGTAAATATCACATACACTATAGCTGCACCACACTGAGATCTGCTCAGAAAGCTGATAAGCCAGTAATATATGTTAGCTGATAAGCCTAGAAAAGACAAGGAGCTTTATGTGGTAATGCTATAGCTTGGTGGGTAGGTTGTTGGTTTTGTATGTAGAGATCCCAGGTTTGAATCTTTGGAAAGACATGACTTTTTTTTTGAGAAATTTTTTCTCTTACACATATATCCCATAAGAAAAGTCTATGTCTTTATTATATTTAGAAAGCTGATAAATATTACTGGTTTCTTTACAATTTTATATATATATATATATATATATATATATATATATATATATAATCATATTTGTGTGAATAAACCAGTAGGTTTTAGCAAAAAATAAATAAACCAGTAGGTTTCTCAATATAGTAAGGCGTTATTATTATATAAATAATATGGTTTTGAATTAAAAAAAAACACCTGAACCTGGGGTCTCTAGATGTAAGGCAGACCACTATACCATTAAGCTATAGCATCACCTCATGAAGGTTCATGGCGTTTTTATGCTTGTAAGATCACACACATTATTGGTGTCTGTATAATCATATTCTGACATAGTAGCTGACATAGTAGCCCCAGTTACAGAGGAAATACATCCCCAGAGAGGCTGTACAGCATAATACTATGTGCAGGGCTGATCGGGTCTATGAGAGACCCGGCAGCTCCTGCACTCTCCTGGCCCCGGCGATCACGTGACCGCCAGGCCGGAATCAGTCAGGCCGTTGCCCCTGGTTACGGCCACCGTGGCCATGTAGTAGTGGTGGCTGGCTTACTCCTTTTTAAACCCGCTCTGAGGTAACTGCTGTATTGGGAACGCACATTGCATGAGCATGCGGAGACACATCTTAGGGTTGTAGCATTTTTGTCTGCATTTCCAAAACACAGAGAAACAGATCCTGTTCCAAGATCAATTCTTCTCTACGGAGCAGGATCCGTTTATAAAGTCTGCGTTTTGGACGGATCCATTGCGTTTAAGGCTCCATTCACACGACCGGATGAATGGGGCCGTATCTATCCCGCAATATTGCGGAATAGATGCGCCCCCATTCATCTCTATGGCGCGTGGGGAGCCGCCGCACGGAGCGGCGTGCATGCAGACAAGTATAGGCATTTTGAATGGGGCCGCCCGGCGTGTGTTCCGAGCGTGCGGAACACTCGCCGGGCGTCCCCCGTATTATTGCGGGTCCGCAATAATGCGGACCCGCAATAATACGGCCGTCTGAATAGGGTCCAAGACTGGTAGCGTCCAAAATGCTGATGTGAAAGTACCCTAAGATGTGTTTCCTCATGCAATGTGCGTTCACAATACAGCAGTTACCTCAGAGTGGGTTTTAACAGGAGCAAGCCGGCCACCACTACTACACGGCTGCGGTGGCTGTAACCAGGGGCAACGGCCTGACTGATGTGTGTGGGGCAATACCTATACAAATAGGCAAATCCTCTAAACGGTACATTTTATATAAATACATTCTATTAGTAATAATATTGGTATGGCTATATCTAACTATACAAACTACATTTGTGAGATGGGAATACCCCTTTAAGTACTTACGAAATGTGAGAAGTGATTCCGGGGGACCAGTCCAAATACAGAAAATATTGTTGACATATCTTTTCCAAAGACGAATGTGTGTACAGAATGTAGGGTCTGAATAAAGTTAAAGGGGTTGGCCACCCTAAGTATCAAAAATCCAAAATTCCCCCAGACAATAGCCAACACTATGAAGTATTTCTCAGGTGACATGTACTGGCTGTACGTCATTTATCTAACCTGTTCACCATGACACACTTCCCTGGAGGAGCTCCCTCAGACAGGCTGTGTGGGAGGAGCAGCTGCAAAGTGAAAGTAACAATTCCAGCATGCACTGCAGCAAGCATGTCTAGAGGAGAAGTCACATGACCTCCCTGCCCACCTGTGTTCCCATAGAGACAAGAGCCCCTTAGATAATATCAATAACCCAGTTATCAGTGAATAACTGTTGTACAGACATAGCAATATAAATATATATAATAAAGAACGCCCCAGTCCCAACAGTAAAGGAGGGGGGGTGTTACCCTTTTCATAAATTTGCTGTGGGGCCCAGTCATTTCTAGTTGTGCCACTGGATGTAAGCCAAAAACAGAATGAGGGGGGAAGGTTATCATTTCCCTTGTTCCTAAAAAGTGGTGTTAAAAAGTTGCAAACTATGGGACAGATTTATCAAAACTGGTGTAAAGGAAAACTGGCTTGGTTGCCCATAGCAACCAATCAGATTCCACCTTTCATTTTTCAAAGCACCTTTGGGAAATGAGGTGGAATCTGATTGGTTGCTATGGGCAACTAAGCCAGTTTTCCTTTACAGGAGTTTTAATAAATCTCCCTCTATGTGTTTGCAAGTTTTTAACTGCGCTTTTTTTTTTTTTTTTTTTAAAGGGCGTGACAATGGGAGAGACCGGGCGTGACCAGTCACCCCAACAAATTTATGTTCATTTTCACCAGTTTTCTGACTCAAATGAAGCCAGAAATCTATGGCAGCTCTGAGCTGTCATAGATTTCTGTTTAGGTGCACGGACTGCACAAATTGATCTGCTGACATACAGAGGAGCCTCCTGTCTATCGTCATACGACCTGCTCCCAGCTGACAGCCCATCAATCATCTATGAATATATGACTACCCTTCATCTGGGGGAAAAAGGAAAATGAGTGTAGTCAAATAGCTATATATAACATACAGGGGTGTCACAAGTCACTATATATAATGTACAGGGGGTCACACATCACTATATATAATGTACAGGGGGTCACACATCACTATAATGTACAGGGGTCACACATCACTATATATAATGTACAGGGGGGTCACAAGTCACTATATGTAAAGTACAGGGGGTCACACATCACTATATATAATGTACAGGGGGTCACACATCTGTATATACAGTATAAAGGGGTCACTGTACAGGGGTTCACAGATCTCTGTATGCAGTGGGGGGGGGGGGGGGGGGGGGGTCACACATCAGTATATACAGTGTATGGTGGTGGTGTCAACAATTACTGTATACAGGGGGTCACACATCACTATATACAGTATAAAGTGGTGATCACATATCACTGTATTGGGGGCATCATATATCACTATATACAGTGTGCAGGAAGGAGAGGGCACATATTTACAGATGACATCAGTGACTGCTGCTGAAATCACTGACCTCAGCCATTCTGACAGCTCAGAAGGGGTTAAAGCTCCTGACCTGTTGGTCTGGCTGGAATAAACATGTCTGTGGTAAGATCACATTGCAGAGTGGTCATAGACAGGACAGACACTAGGATTGCTCACACTTTGTTGTCCACAGCACCTTTCTGGCTCTGCTACATCACTGCAGTCAGTGAGTTACATCACAGATTCTCCTCATTCTCTCTTCCTCTTGCAAAGTTTCTTTATTTCAGCTTCTAACAAGTTTCTCTGCTAAGCCCCTTCAGCCCTGTATAGTCAGGACTGAAGTCACAGCAGAAGGAAAGTTCTCTGACACAAGCAGGGTGCCTTTAGGACCCAGGAGCAGCACACTCCTTCCATGGACTAGAGCACCTGCTGGCATGGACAAGGCAGGGAGCTATGAGAGAAGCACAGAGGGGGTGTGGCTGCCAATAGCAAAGGAACCAGGCAGATCTGCTGCAGAAGATATATGAGGAAGTTTATTGTCTGCCTGCTTTCTTTACAGTTTTAATAAGTGCTAACAAAGTGGCCAACCCCTTTAAGTATTTCCAAAGTCGTCCATGTAGCAGTTAGCATAGGGTGGTGCCACATTACACCCCATAGCGGTCCCCTGTTTCTGGATATAATATTCATCTTGAAATAAAAAGAAATTATTGGTCAATACTAGTTCCAAGAGTTGCATGCACAGATGAAAGACCTCCAGTTTGAGGTCCATGGATTCTAACAGCTTTCTAGTAGCTGTAAGGCCTTTCTGGTGTTGGATGGACGTATAAAGGCTAGATACGTCCCAAGTCACTAGAATGGTATTAGACGGTAATAGTTCTAGGTTCCTGATGGTCGTGAGAAATGAAGATGTATCCAGGAGGAAAGAACGGGTAAGTTTAATGTACGGTGTCAGAATTTTCTCAAGAAAGATGGAAAGAGGTGAGAGGATTGAATTTTTGGAGGCCACAAAGGGTCGGCCAGGCGGATTTTGAATATTTTTATGTATGTTAGGTAAAATGTAGATTAATGGGGTGACTGGGTTTGAACAGGTAAGGTAACTAGCTGTGGCGGCATCAATTACACCTTTGTTTTGATAATGATGGACGATGGGGCGGAGCCTGACTGCTCAGCAAGACGGACGTGTGTGAGCTCCTTTCTGCACTATCCTGCATACTACAGGACCCTGCATACTACCTGCATAGTACACCACACGTGTACAGAACTGTGTACAGTTCTGGGCTCCTGTGAACAAGGCAGACATAGCAGAGCTGGAGGGAGTACAGAGGAGGGCAACTAACGTAATAACAGGAATGGGTGGACTACAGTACCCAGAAAGATTATCAAAATTAGGCTTATTCACTTTAGAAAAAAGACGACTGAGGGGAGATCTAATAACTATGTATAAATATATCAGGGGTCAGTACAGAGATCTCTCCCATGATCTATTTATCCCCAGGACTGTGACGAGGGGGAAAATTGGCTTCTACCTCACAGGTTTTTTTTTTGCCTTCCTCTGGATCAACTTGTAGGATAACAGGCCGAACTGGATGGACAGATGTCTTTTTTCGGCCTTATAAACGATGTTATGATGTTATTTTATGTAAAAATGTAAGTGAGAGTAGCCTGGGGTGCGAATCCTAATTATCTTGGAGAGCTCCAGCTGTATCTAGTAAGTCTGTCACTGGAAAATAAAAAAGCTCTTAGAGGTGGCCTTGCGTCCCCTGTCTCACCCTGTATGTCCAGTCTGTCCTCTCTGGGTCTAAGCCATTCCAAACATCTCATCCCATGAACCGCCCTGTAATAAAGTGTCAAGTCTGGAAGTCCCAGGCCTTCAGACCTGTTCGGTTGAATCGGTGTGGAGTGAGTAAGACGTGGACGTGACTTACTCCAGAGGAAGGAAGAAAAAAGACATTTTAGTTGTGCGAAGAAGGCATTTGGTAGGGGGATAGGTAGGGTTTGCATATAATATAGCATTTTAGGCACTAAGATGGATTTAATTAACGTGTGTCTCCCAAACCAGGACAGGAAAGGTATATCCCAAGTATCTATAGTGTTATTAATACTCAGTGGGAGAGATTGGAAATTTTCTTTATATAAATGCGCAGGGTCCGATGTGAGATTCACCCCCAAGAATTTTATGGAACTAGAGGTCCACTGGTAAGGGGAATGGATTTCCAGCAATTTTTGCGTTTGCTGGTTTAATGTTACATTTAACACCTGAGCTTTTGAAGGATTTATCAAAAAGTTTGACATGTCCCCAAATCTGTGAAATAGTGTAAGTATCTCCGGGAATGCCTCCTCTGGGTTTGTAATTATAACTAAAAGGTCGTCTGCAAATGCCGCTAGCTGGTGATTTATCCCCTTAATCTTCAGGTCCTCAATCTTCTCATCTTGCTGTTTCACCTGAAAGAGGCATTCTACTGTCAAGATGAATAACAACGGGGAAAGGGGGCACCCCTGACGTGTGCCATTTCTTATAGAAAATGATGGGGATAAAGTCCCATTTACCATCACTTGAGCAGTAGGGGTTTCATACATAGCCATAATGGCCCTTATACAAGGAGAAGACAAATCTACGGTCAAATGCTTTTTCGGCATCCATGCCTAAAAGAACCAATGGTATGGAGTGTCTCTTAGCATGGTGTATGAGACTCACTAGTCGGGTAGTGTTCATTCTCTTTTCCCTACCAGTTACAAAGCCCACTTGTTCCGCATTAATAAGCTGCAGTAAGAGAGGTTGGAGTCGCAGTGCAAGCATTTTGACATACAACTTTATTTTTTTTGTTGGTTTTAGTTTTTTAAAGGGCATATATCAACACTTGACATACAACGTACAGGATATTCAGTACAGCACATAAAGGCTTATATGACTTTCGGTATGTTTGAGATGGCCAGGGAGGGGAGAAAAGCCCCCCTGACCACCCCTACTATGGAAGAAACATTGACAAATCAATGACAAATAACGTAATAACTCAGATGCCGTAAAGAAGAGAAATACTCTACTAAACAGAGTTCAAACACAGGTCAGTAAGCGACCATGAAAGTGCAATCAATCTATGAACCTACATTGTCCATGTCAGGGACCTGGAACGCGCGGGGCTCACCTCTGCATTTGATAAAACCTCTGTCAATCATCAGATAGAAAAGGTTGAAGGTCCCCACTCATAGAGAAATCCAGCCATGGCGACCAGACTTTACGAAACTTTGCATAAGATTTCAAAGAAAGGGAACTCAGTTCCTCCAACCTTGCCACCTGACCCACTTTGTGGATCCACTGCAAAACTGGCGGGGCAGACTCCTGCTTCCAGTACAGTGGCACCATTGCCTTAGCCACCAGGATTAATTGAACCCATAAGGCAAAGCTAAAATGGGAAGATCCCGAAGGGAACAAGTTCAGAAACAGAATCTTGGTGGAGAGCACTGGGGAACCTGGGCAAACTTCGGAGATGACTCTACCTACTGACTCCCAGTATCTTTTAATGAGTCTACATTCCCACCAAATATGAGTGTACGACCCTATGCCGGATAAACATCTCCAACATACAGGCGGAACTGAAGGGTACATTGCGTGAAGTGCTACAGGCGTTTTATACCAACGGCTCACCAACTTGTATGAGGTTTCTTGGAGTGTGATGCATCTGGAAGGACCACAGCATCTAGAGTAAATATTTCCAATTTCTTCAGTAGTGAGCGTAATTCCCAGTTCCTTTTCCCACGCCCCTATGTAAGACAACTGTATCTCCGTAGAGGGAAGCAAGAGAGCCGGGTATATTTTTTAAATCAATTTTTGGGCTGGAGAGCTTTGGACCGCTAATTTTTCGTACCACGTTAAAGGGAACCTGTCATCTCTGAAACACCCCCTGAACTAGAGTAAGCGTTGTATAGTGTAAGTGATGCTGAATCCGAATATGTAAGTTTTATCTTCATACTCACTTCCATTCTGACGCTGCGCTCCCACAAACCTGCAGTAAAATGCACTCACTGGACTCTTCTTTGAGTCCTCTCCATTATGTGATTGAGCACTGGAGTCCAGTGAGTGCATTTTACTGCAGGTTTGTCAGAGCACAGCGTCAGAATGCAAGTGAGTACGAAGATAAAAATTACGTATTTGGATTCAGCATCACTTACACTATACAACACTTACTCTAGTTCAGGGGGTGTTTCGGAGATGACAGGTTCCCTTTAAGTCTCTACAAAAGTTGCCCTTTCTGGAACAGTGTTAAAGCTAGTCTTCAAGTGAGAGTAAGTGAGGACATCCAATCCTGAGCAATGTGTCCTAGTACGCAGAGCACTTAGCTCTGGGAAGGTCCCGTCAGATAGGACATCCCCCACAAAATGCATATTAAGTAAACGCTGTAGAGATGCCCATGTTCCTGAAAAAGGGGAGGCTAGTCCTAACAAGTCTCCCAATATCATGGCAGTCGATGGATAGGACCAGAAATCTGCATTTTCTGAAAGGGAATGCCAAGCTAAGAGTGGTGCTTTCGTTAAAGTAGAGACATTAGCGGGTATATGGTTGCCCATTTTCACCCAAATTAACGCCTGCGTGAGGGAGAACCCTGCTACCTCCTCCTCGACACGCACATACAATTTGCTTCTAGGTTGTTAGGTTGTACCAGTCTATGACCCTCGAAGCCTGAACTGCAGCATATAATTTCTCAGGAAAGCCCACTCCTCTTTTCAACTTTGGTTTGGTTAAAGTAGCATAAGCCACCCTATGCATACCGTTATTCCATACATACTTCAGGAATAAGCTGCAGAGTTTCAGAAAAAAGGAACGTGGTATGAATATGGGTAGGACTTGTAGCATGTATAGAAGTTTCGGGACTATCAGCATTTTCAGGAGATTCACTCTCCCTAGCCACGATATATAGGGGATTTTCCAGGATTTCATCGTATCTTCAATAATTTTAAGCAGGGGCACATAATTGTGAGAGTACCAATAATTAGAGGAAGGGGACAACTGTATCCCTAAATAAGGAATGGAATAGGACGGCCACGTGAAGGATGAGCGACCTTTGGCCCATTCTACCACTATCGCTGAACAAGTGATGTTTATAGCATTTGATTTAGTAGGATTTATTTTAAAATTAGAGAGGCGATTAAATTGTTCAAAAGTGTCTGCTAGTGCGGGGAAGGACATCTCGGGATTAGACGTGAGGGTGAGAAGGTCATCCGCAAATGCTGCCGTCAAGTGTTCTTTACCTCCTATTTTAATGCCTTTGACATCGGGCAACTGTCGTATGTGTTGTATTAGGGTTTCCATTGTGAGAACAAACAACAGTGGAGATAGAGGGCAGCCCTGCCTCGTCCCATTGTGAATCAAAAAGTTGGCAGACAACCATTTACTCTGATATAGGCAGAGGGGTTCTTGTACAATGCCAGGGTAGCCCTAATAAAATCCACAGGATTGGCATACAACTTTAGATCAGCATTTAATAAGGAGATAAGTCTGTAGCAGGCACAAGAGGTAGGATCCTTTCCCTCTTTTGGAAGGATGGTGACCAAAGCTGATAACATCTGTGGAGGTAATGAAGTATGGTTCAGAGCCCCATTGTAAAATGACAATGGTTTTGGCAACAGCAGAGGGGAGAAGGTGCCATAATTAATAGTGGGCAGACCATCTGGTCCCGGGCACTTATGAGGAGGAGTTGACCTGAGAGCCCTTTCTAGTTCCTGTAAAGAGAAAGGTTGGGAGAGAGATATAGCTTGTGAGGTAGATAGGGAGGGAAGGTTGAGCTGGTAAAGCCAATCTTCTATTGACTTTTCCCTCTCTTACGTTTCCTTGAAGCCTATGGGGTCCCTGAGGTTATATAGAGAGTGGTAAAAATCCCTAAACTGCTTAGCTATTTGCTCTGTAGACAGTAGTGATTGAGAAGAGGCGTTTTTAATTGAGTGTATGTATGAATGCGCTTTGCGTTTCTTTAAGTTAGCCATCATGAATTTTGAAGCCTTGTCCTCATGAGCATAATATTTATATTGAGCAGATAAGTATAGTTTGGTTGTTTGGGAATTCAATATATTTTTCAGTTCCGATCTTAACTGATTCAGGCGATCTAATACTTCTTGGGAGGTGCCTTTTTTATGAAGCACCTTCAGTTCCTGTATCTGTCTCTGTATGGACAACACCTCGGCCTCTCTCTTTTTTTTTTTTTTTTTTTTTTTTAAGGTGTGAGCTAAGAGAAATGAGGTGACTACGGACAACTGCCTTATGTGCTTCCCAGACCAGACCCGGAGACACAGATGGGCTTTCATTATGAAGGAAATATTCCAACAAGTGTTTCTTAATTATTTTGACATGTTCAGGGTTATTTAATAGAGGCTCATTCAACCTCCAACTGAAATGAGGCTTGGGAAGAGACGCCATTTCAAGCGCTACAAATACCGGGGCATGGTCAGAAAGCAGTATATTTCCATTTGTGGACCTAGAGCATTTAGATAGCATTTGTGGGGGGACGAACAAATAATCTAACCTCTGATATGATGTGTGGGCTATCGAGTAAAACGTGTCCCCCAGTTGGATGTAATGTTCTCCATATATCAATTAGGCCAGCATTTGCTAAATGTAACTTCATCTTTCTCAGAGCTATCTGGGACATAGAAGATGTGTTCACTGATGTGTCTAGTGATGGATTTAAGGCGACATTTATGTCCCCTCCTAAAATCAATGCTCCTTCCTCAAATGACTGGAACAGAGTCTGCCCCAGCCTTTCAGTCTGCGCCACATTGGGCACATATATATTGCCCAGTGTCATTTTTTGTGTGCCCAATGTCCCTTTTATGAACAAATAGCGCCCTTCATTGTCTGTGAGGGTTGAATGCACCACCAAAGGGGTATTTTTATGGACTGCTATTGACACTCCTTTTGAAGCACCCGATGGTGAAGTGCTATGAAGCCATTGATTGTATACCATATGCGATAGACACAGAACATGCCCATGTCTAAAATGGGTTTCTTGCAAAAAAGCAATACTTACCTTCTGTTTCTTTAGAAATTGACAAATCTGGGTACGTTTGGGTGGCGCATTCAACCCTCTGATATTAAAAGTGCATATATTTAAGGATGCCATAGTAACCAACAATTAAAAGCTGCCATAATTCGACATCTTGGTTCTTTTTTCATTGTAACCTCTCTAGGGTCAGTGGGAAGGGAAAGGGAAGAAGGAGAGATATTGAGGGAATAAAGGTTGCAAACAGAAGCCTGTGTAGGGCAAAGTCCCAGTGAGTTCTGAACATGAACATCAATGGGGAATGTCACCTCACCCAGGAATAACATAGCTAGTGCGAAAAATAACCGGGGGGAGAAAGGACCATATTCAGGGTCCGAAACACAGATAACTAGCAAATACAGTACAGACCAAAAGTTTGGACACACCTTCTCATTCAAAGAGTTTTCTGTATTTTCATGACTATGAAAATTGTAGATTCACACTGAAGGCATCAAAACTATGAATTAACACATGTGGAATTATATACTTAACAAAAAAGTGTGAAACAACTGAAAATATGTCTTATATTCTAGGTTCTTCAAAGTAGCCACCTTTTGCTTTGATTACTGCTTTGCACACTCTTGGCATTCTCTTGATGAGCTTCAAGAGGTAGTCACCTGAAATCATTTTCACTTCACAGGTGTGCCCTGTCAGGATTAATAAGTGGGATTTCTTGCCTTATAAATGGGGTTGGGACCATGAGTTGTGTTGGGCAGAACTTACAACGGACAAGCAGAAAGTAGCATTTCCAGATAGGGAATCACTTGCGTGTACCTGATGTGATGAAAACAAAGGTAAAACAGAAAAATAGGAAAGCGATAAGTGAAGGAAGAAGGATAGCAAAAACAAATCAACAGTCTAACTTCAACATAATAACCAGAAGTGTCCTTAAATCCACTTAGCTTAAGATCCGCAAGGCCTTTGCCATGACGGGTTAGTAGATCTTGGCGAGAGTCTCTCTTTGATAGGAGGTAGTGGATTTTTTAGATGGTTCAAAGGTGGCCAGTGTCACTCCATGGCAGTAGTGAGGTGCTTGGGTGTAATTCCTCCCCTGTTTCTCTTTCCTCGCTTGTCCACAGAGTGACTAACAGGTGTCCACGGGTTAACTCCAGGCAATGCAGGTAGATCTGTTAAGTCTTTTGCTGAGTTCCAATCTGGAATATCATGGGAGGAGATCTCCAACATGTCGTATATCATCGACAGGTCTGCTGGGGAACGCCCTACAAGTTTGCGTCCCAGGGTGTTAATAAATAGGCCAAATGGATGCAGCCATCTGTAGCTTATGTTTTTACCTCTTAGCACATCTAGCAGCGGCTTTAACATCCTGCGCTTTTCTAGGGTGATGGGCGACGGATCTTGAAAAAGGGAGATGGCCGAGTCTGCAAAAGTGATCGATTGTTTGGCCCTAGAGGCTTTCAGAATTTGCTCTTTAGCTTGAAAGCTCGAGAGGCGGCATATTACATCTCTCGGCGGGTCTCCTTGTTTTGGAGGCGGCCTTAAAGCTCTATGTACTCTGTCCATCGTTAGATCTGCTGCAGAGTCAGGGCCTAAAAGCATGGCGAAAAGCTCTCCAACAGATCTACTCAGGGCCTCTGCCCCAATATATTCTGGTATCCCCTTTAGCCTCAGGTTGTTTCGGCAGCCTCAATTATGCTGGTCTTCCACCAGGTTGTATAGTAAGTTGATGTGTACCTGAGTTCTATCAAGGCTATGAGAAACCGCCGTGCTGTAATTCACAATAGTATCTTGATGACCCTCCAGTGCCTCCACCCTTTCATTTACTTGCTTAAGTTGCGCTTGATTTCAAGCAGGTCTTTGCAAAATGGTGCTATAGTTTCAGAGAGGAGGTCCTTCATAAACCTGCTGGAAATCGGCAGCTTATCTCATACTTGATCTTCCTCCTGTTCGCTGTCTTGTTCAGAATCTGCAGACATCTCTGAGGCAGGAAGCACCTCCGCTCTAGGCGCCATCTTGGATCCTTGCTTTCCCGCCAGCATGTTCTGTTTGCGGACGAATTTATCCATGTCTCTTTGATTGGGCCCAGTTTTAAGTGGCCCAGGGGTGTCTCTGGATCTATCTCTGGTAGATTTGCCCATCTTCGGCTGGCTTGAATAGCTGTATATGCAGTATAAGCCCTATGCAGAGCTCACAGCACCTTGTGTGTCTCGCTCTGCTGCCAGGCTCCGCCCCCCTCCCGCCACTTTCTCCAGCAAGCCCTGACTCAAGCAGTAGCACCAGTTATGCATGAGCTGGCTGAGATAAAAAGCGACATCAAGCTCATTGGACATAGGGTGGAAACCCTTGAGAACAATCAAGCTGCCATACTCGCCTATAACCGAGCCTTGGGGGACAATTGTGTGGCCCAGATGGACTCCATTAATGCCACTTTTGCCTTGATAGAGGACTGGGAAAATCGCAGTAGACGTAAGAACATTCGTTTTAGGGGACTTCCTGAGTCCATAACTCATGAAAATCTTCCCGCCAATGCTGGTGCCATAATTGCTGACCTCTTGGGAGAAGCGCGCGCCTCTAAGATCACAATGGAACGCATTCACAGGTCTCTTAGGCCTAAGCCCAAAGAGGGTGAACAATCAAGAGATGTAGTTTGCGGACTCTTAAGCTGTTTAGACACGGTGGCACTCCTTAAAGCAGCCAAAGAGAAGGATGAGGTGCTATATGAAGGATCAAAAATCCTCTTATTTCAAGATTCTGAGCCATCAACCCTCAGCAAGCAATGCCCGCTTCGTCATCTAACGGAACACCTCAAGTCCAGCCAGATAGCTTTCAAGTGGTTATTTCCATTTGGACTTACCTTTGTTACTAATGGTAAAAGATGCACAGTCCGTACGCCTGGTGATCTCTCTTCAGCATGGTTGCTATTGCGGATCCCTCCGATGGAAATCCCCTCTTGGATGCCTGTTTCGACGCTGGCCATGCGATTGCTGGAATTACCAGACCCAGGCCGCTGGATGAAGGTTGGACAAAAGAGGAAATCAAATCCCAAAGCTCAAGATGCTGGATAATTGGGTAATATATTGTCCTGTCATCCGACCAGAACTGCAAAGGTGGGATCTGTTGTTGTCTCACTTATATGTGGAGGGACTTGAAGTCTCTCCTCAAGATAACTTGAGGGGTAATTTCTCCACCACTGACAACCATCGACAAGGGACTTTCTCAGCAGTGGACATTCTACGCTAGAAGTCTCGCTTAGTCCTCAAGACAGGTTCTTTGTTTTCATTTTCATTTGTCATTTCTTTTGTTCATCGTTTATTATTACTATTGCCTTTGGTCACCAAGTTTAATGAACCTGACTCTCTGTGGAGGCCATATATATAGGTTCCTATTTTTAGGTTCATATATTTAGGTTCAGATTTATCTATATCTACGTTCACCTTTCTACGTAATTACAGTGGTATTAGATGCATGCTATTTTGCCGGCCATATGGCATGTTATAATAAGGGGTGCCACTGCGCTTAACTGTTCTACTAAGTACTTTTGCAGGTTGTGTTGCTACATGATAGGTTGTGTATTACCATCTATCTTACCCCCCCCCCGCCGGGAGATGGGGAATCTGTTACCGTCTCTTGATCTGGAGATCTCTATTTTTAATGTCCTTATACAATATGTTTCTTGACATAGATGAAGACATTAGATCATTTCTGTTTCTAGTCATGACATTTGCGTTTTGTTTCTGTTCTATATGCTTTCCTATGTCCCTCCATCCCTCCCTGGCAAGCACAGTTTAAGCTTCGAGTGTGTCAGGATATATCTTTTTTATAATGGCTAGTATCAAGTGTATTACTTTCAATGCCAGGGGTTTAAACACCCTGCAGAAAAGATCCCAGAAGGCACGTGCAGACATTTGTTTCCTCCAGGAGACACATTTTAAGGTGGGGTGAGTGCCTTCTTTGCCCCGGGCCTACCTCAAGCATGGTACCATAGCTCTCACATGAAGGTTTCACGCAGAGTGGCAGTAGTAGTTGCCAAGCATGTTCCTTTTACTCATATGCTCACCCAAACAGACCCTGAGGGTCATTATATTTTTGTGAAGGGGAAAATTGGAGGAGATGTGGTAACCTTGGCCAGTCTGTATGGCCCCAACAGAAGACGGCAACATTGGCTCAGGAATACTCTGAGACAACTGGATCAATTCGAGTACGATTGGTAGGTGGGGATCTTAATGTAGCATTATCTCCTACTTTAGACACATCTGGGGGCACTTCAGTGCACTCACAGGCCTCATTGGGGCGTATTAATAAGATGCTCACAGACTCCTGTTTGGTTGATGCTTGGCAGCTGCTGAATCTAACCAGTGACTACACTTTCTTTTCTACGCCACATAATTGTTTTCAATGTTTAGATTATCTTTTTATTTCAAGAAAATGTATTGAAATGCTTCAGAATGTAACTATTGACCCTATTACAGTATCGGATCATGCTCCCGTCTCGGCCTCAGTAACCTTTGCTGATATACCACCCAAGCACTCATCCTGGCGTTTGAATGAAACACTACTAGATAAAGATTCTGATTTAAAATCCCTATACAAGAGGCTGCAAGATTTCTTTAAGGAAAACACTCCTGCAGATACTTTTATACCTAATTTGTGGGAAGCCCATAAGGTTGTGATGAGGGGAGAATTTATTGCTCTAGGCAGCAAAATCAAGAAAGAGACAAAAACTATTCCACTCCCTGCTTTCCCAGATTGCAGAATCACTTCATAAGAGGACCAAAGCCTTACAGGCTCAAGAGGACTTGCTGCGACTGAGATGGGAGCTTAAGGACCATCTTAATGTGTGCTATGCAAGGGCGTACCAGTATTTTAAATACCGCTTTTATGCTCATGGGTATAAGGGCACCAAGCTCATGTCTAGAATCATTAACCAAAGGCGGGAAAAAAAGGGTACAATAGTCTCAAAGACAAAAAACATAGCTGATGCTTTTCAAGAGTTCTATAGAGATTTATATAATCTTGAGGAACCTGAGAGGTTGCCCGGGACAGGCCTCTGTTCAAGTATGGATGAATTCTTGCATAAACTAAAATTGACCTGCCTCTCAGTAGAGAATGCGGAGACCCTGATTAAACCAGTAACAGAAGAAGAAGTGGGGAAGATCATTAGGTCAATGCCTTTGGGAAAGAGCCCCGGGCCAGACGGACTCCCTGTGGGATGCTACAGGAAGTTTTTACCAATTTTATTGCCCCAGATTACTGAGTGGTGCGGATCCCTCCTTTCAGGTACTCACCTCCCCAAACAATCCCTGGAAGCAACAGTCACCATCCTCCCTAAAGAAGGGAAGGACCTACTACAATGTGGGAGCTACAGACCCATTTCACTACTAAATGTGGACGTAAAGATCTGGGCAAAACTTCTAGCCAAAAGACTTAGCTCCTTTCTCCCTAAACCCATACATCCTGACCAAGCAGGATTTGTCCCAGGTAGGGAGGGGAATCATAATTCATGTATGCTTATCACTACTATTCAAATAGCCAGGAGAACCAATCAACCTTTGGTCCTATTTGGCATAGATGCGCAAAAGGCCTTTGACAGGGTCAATTGGGTCTTCCTACAAAAGACAATGCTTTGATTTGGCATACCTGAAAAATTCATTCAGGCAATTATGTCTTTATATTGTGATCCAAGTGCTGGGGTTAGGGTTAATGGAACTTTGTCTCCATCCTTCCCAATTAGAAATGGCACTAGGCAGAGGTGCCCACTTTCCCCCACTCTCTTTATTTTCGTCATGGAAACTCTTCTTCAGGCCATCAGAGAGCACCCACATATTCAAGAGGTCCAGGTGGCGAATAATAAGCCCAGATACACTAATGCTGCCTTTGCTGATGACCTTCTCATCATGGTCACAAACCTGGCTGAGGCCTTTCCGCATCTATTAAACCTATTCACACAATATGGCAATCTCTCTAATTTTAAAATTAATCACTCTAAATCAGAGGCTCTCAATGTCTAAGCCCCCCAGTTAGCTCATTAGTATCAGCTCTTCAGGCTTCCTCCCCCTTTAAATGGCAAACATCCCACATAACCTATTTAGGGGTTTAAATCCCATCTCAGCTCGGGAAGTTATTTAGTTTAAATTATACTCCATTACTGAAAGATATCCAAACCCAACTTAAATCCCTTAAAATCACATATGTCTCATGGATGGGATGCAAAAACCTGCTAAAGACCTTTATCATGCCCAAGTTGTTATACATACTACAAATGCTCCCTACTTACCTATCTCTTTTTTCTCAAAAAGCCAGAGTAGCCTATAATAGACTAGTGTTGAGAAAAGAACATGAAAGGCTCTGGTCTGCCAGATGCTCTCACTTATTATAGGGCGATCCACATAATAAGATGGCTCCAGATTCAAGTCCCAAGCTACTACGCACATGGGAATGAGGTAGAACAAATGCATCTATCACATAGTCAGAGAGCCACTCTGTGGGGCATACCTTTTTCCTCTACGATAGATAATCCCCTTCTTAGTACTGCGAAAATTAAATACTGATTATGGGCTTCTCAATAACCCACCTCTTGCAATGCCGGCAGAGCTTGCCCCCTTTTTGGTGAGACCAGGAAAACTTGACCTTGCTCCAATTTGGGGCAAAATCAGATCTTATACTTTGGAAGGCTTTCTCGAGGAGATGCCTGACCCGGAAAAAGATTCTGGATCTGCATTTTTCACATCTACCCGGGGCAATTTCCTAGACACCTCTGAGCTACTAGCTACTTGTAAGCTCTTATGTAAAATGTTAGGAAAAGATAGAGACAAGTCGTGGTTTGAGAAATTAATATATAAGGAGGCTGCCCCCCCCAAATTGATCTCACTTTGATATCACTCCTTGCTAACACCAAGGAACAAAGTAATACCGCAATACCTACAAACATGGTCTACAGAACTGGGCATTAATCTTTCTGAAATAGACATCTTACGTGTGCACTCCCACTCACATGGGTTTTCAAGATGTGTACAGGTACAAGAACACTCCTATAAAGTATTAACACAATGGAATAAGACACCAAAACAATTGTACTTGAGAAGCCTACAGGCCACTAGCACTTGCTGGCGATGTGGGGATGGAGAAGGTTCGCTGAGCCATATTTTCTGGTATTGTCCTCTGCTCAGTAAATGAGATATCTCCTAGACCGGTCACCCTGACCCCAGAAGCAGTCATCCTCTTAATTCAAGCAGAAAGGCTGTTAATACCATTGAAATGGTTGAGTGGAGATCCACCCACCCTGGAACAGTGGAGGGATAAAGTGGATCAGATGTGACGCATGGAGGAATTGGCGAGTTGGGAAGAGAGAAAACATGACAGGTTCCTAAAAATGTGGAGGCCTTGGAGGGCGCACAGACTTGGCAAACTCTCGACCTCAACCTCCAATTCTTGATAGTTATCTCTTAGAGAGTTCTGTTTTCATAGATGACAAGTATTACTAGGATGTTGGGACCATTGGTGCCCTGTGTCTACTAGGCCTTTCTGTCCTACATGCAAATAGCACATGACCACAATAGATATCCAATCGACCCGATGCTTGTCTACACACATTTAAATAATTGACCTTGCTTGCCACAATGTGCTAACTTGGGGTGGGAACCCAATCCCATTTTCAACTGGCTTATCTACCATTCCACTTATACTGCGCCTGCTTGTCATACTGACTATTTGCTACCCTACTCTACTTGAGGCAGAGGTGAGTACCTGGGATCTTACGTGGCACTTATTTTGGCATCTATTTTGACCACCAGACAAGTTCTCTGCCATAGCACTGATTACATAAATACCATAGTTTTGTGCTTTCATATACTATAATACAAGAGCATCGTGATACAGAGATTCTTGAAGGAATGTAATCTTCTGTTATTTCTTTTGGGCGATTTTTGTATTCCTTAATATTTTACTATGCAGATACGGGGTTGTACTGAAATACAGTATATTCCTTTTACCGTCAGGCTCCCATCGGACCTTGTTTGATACAATCAGATCTATTGTCTTATATCTGGCTATCAATAGTAACTGTGTTAGAAAAGATGTATGAGTTTTCTAATCATGTATTGGTTGATCATATATGTATTTGGATCCTGCACAAGAGGTCATTGCATATCTGATGTCATTTTAATTTATTTTTCTCGCCATGGCGCTCCAGTGAGCACAACATCCCCTTCATTGTTTACTAGGCACCGTTTCGTACTTTGAGTAGCAGCTGTGCATGATATTACAGCTTCATACTATGAGACTGAGTTGTAATATTAGGCACAGTCCCTACTAAAATTACATAACTGTGCTGGGTAAACAATAAAGGGCTTGTGGATCTAATAATTTTAGGAGTTTATTCTGAATTACATTTGTTTACTTTTCAGCACATGGGAATGGTAATACTTTGGCTGGACGTCTCATTCTATATCCAGATTGTAAAGTTGGAGATGGAAACATCATAGGACATCTTCCAGGAGAAAACTCTGTTATGCTGAATATACACCCTGCAGTTCATGGATTAGATCAATCCTATGACCCCACCATAATTGGAGGTTATGCCTCTGATTTATCACGTATTATTGAGCACAATTCATCTCATCTCAGTGATACAATATATACAGATTCAGATTCTCAAAAGTATTTTACTTTGATCAATGATCCTGTTGTGAAACAGTTTTCATCTTCTGAGTATGGAAATCAGTTTAAGTTCAAAATGTATCTTTCCAAACATCCGAGGATTCACAGAGTGGACAAACCATTTCCGTGCTATGAATGCGGTCGATGTTTTGCACAGAAATCTAATCTCATGAATCATCTAAAGATTCATACAGGGGAGAAGCCATTTGAATGTCCTCAATGTGGGAAAAGGTTTACCAAGAAGTCCAATCTCCTCGAACATCTTCGTGTTCACACAGGGGAGAAACCATTTCCATGTTCTGAATGTGGGAAATGTTTCAAGAATAAATCTCATCTGGTGGAGCATCGGAGAACTCACACAGGGGAGAAGCCATTTCCATGTTCTGAGTGTGGGAAAGGTTTCACAAACAAGTCCAGGCTGCTTGAACATCTCAGAATCCACACGGGTGAGAAGCCGTTTTCTTGTTCACAGTGTGGCAAGTCATTCACAAAGAAATCAAACCTGGTTATACATCAGAGAAGTCAAAGTCATTTATGATGACAGAAGCGTCTTTTGCTGCATATGTAAACATATTTCTTTATGTTTTTGGCCAATAAAATTATCAAAACTTGATAAAGAAAAAATAGGAAATATACAATTATTATCATTATTACTTCTTCCCAAGCAATATACCCTTTGTGTGTAAAAGGGGGCGCACTTTGAAAAATCACATCTTCTGCATATGTGCTTGTTGAACATCTATTTTGAAAATTACGGGCATTAAAGCAGTTTTCTGGTTTTCATCAGTCATGACATACAGCCATGGGTCTCAGCTAGCTGCCCGAAACCAATGAAAGGATCTGATCAGATCATCCTAAAAGATTTATATTGAGGTCCGGAACCTTTCGTCCCCCCCCCATTATTTATTTCAAACCCCCCCATTCCCATTTCAGGATGGCTGGCGGTACCCCCTCCCACAATCAGGATGGCCAAGCGGTAAACCAGAGTGTCACCTGTAACATACAGTTGACACTCTGCTTGAAATAGCCGACATCGGTGCTGTCCATAGGGACCGCTGTATGGAAGGGGTTAACAGGGAGGGAGCTCCCTCCCTCTCCCATCGGGTCGCTGCTGTATCGTGGCAGCGACCCGATGCTTGACTGGATCACAGAGGGAGGGAGCTCCCTCCTCCATCGGGCCGCCGCACTGCTCTGGCAGCGTCCCGATGGTCACCATGGCAACCGGACGCCTTCACAGGCGTCCGGCTTGCCATGGTATATCTAAGCCTGATCAGGCTCCTGCTAAAGGCAGAAGCCTGATCAGGCTTACTATGAATGAAAATACACTGCAGTACACTATACAGTGTACTGCAGTGTATTTTAGATGCCTCAGACCCACTGGATCTGCAAGAATCAAGTGGGTCTGGGTCAAAAAAGTGTAAAAAAAAAAAGTGAAAACTGTGAAAAAAAATATATACCCGCAAAAAAAAAAATACACTACACATGTTTGGTATTGCCGCATCTGTATTTGATCACGTTACTTTCCCCGCAGGGTGTACCCCAAAATAGTACAAATGAAATCGTCATCTCACCCTGCAAAAAATGAGCCCCTACATGAGACAATCGCCCTATAAATAAAAAAAACTATGGCTCTCAGAATATGGAGACACTAAAACAAGATTTTTTGTGTATCAAAAATGCTTTTATTGTGTTAAAGTGAAATAAAATTAAAAAAGTATACATTTTATGTATCGCCACATCTGTAACAACCGGCTCTATAAAAATATCACATGACCTAACCCCTCGGGTGAACACTGTAAAAAAATAAAATAAAAACTGTGCCAAAAAAAAACATTTTTTGTCACATCACGAAAAGTGTAATACCAAGCGATCAAAAAGTCATATGTAACCCCAAATAGTACCAATCAAACTGTTACCTCATCCCACAAAAAGAATTTAAAAAAAATATGGCTTTCAGAAAATAGAGACTCTAAAATATGATTTTTTTTTTCAAAAATGCTTTATTATATAAAACTGAAACAAACAAACAAAGTAGACATATTTGATATCATCGTGTCCATAACAACCTGCTCTATAAAAATAGCACATGATCTAACCTGTCAGATGAACACTGTAAACAAAAAAAAATTTAAAAAAAGCCATTTTTGGTTACCTTGCCTAACAAAAAGCGTAATATAAAGCGATCAAAAATCATATGTAACCCAAAATAGTATCAATAAAACTGTCACCTTATCCCTTAGTTTCCAAAATACGGGCACTTTTTGGTTGTTTCTACTGTAGGGGTGCATCAGGGGGCTTCAAATGGGACATGGTGTCTAAAAACCAGTCCTGCAAAATTTGCCCTCCAAAAACCATCTGGCTCACCTTTCCTTCTGCGCCCTGCTGTGTGTCTATACAGCAGTTTACGACCACATGTGGGTTGTTTTTGTAAATCGCAGAATCAGCGTAATAGTTTTTGAGTTTTGTTTGGCCGTTAACCCTTGATGTGTTACAGGAAAAAATGGATTAAAATGGAAAATCTGCCAAAAAAGTGAAATTTTGAAATGTCATCTCCATTTTCCTTTAATTCTTGTGGAATACATAAAGGGTTAACAAAGTTTTTGTAAAATCAGTTTTGAAAACCTTGAGGGGAGTAGTTTCTAAATTGTGTTAATTTATGGGTGGTTTCCACTATGTAAGCCCCACAAAGTGACTTCAGAACTGAACTGGTCCTTAAAAAATGGTTTTGGAAAAAATTTCGAAGTTTTCCGCGCGGGTGCAATGCGTGATGTGAATGCATAGCACCCGCACTGATTCCTGACTTATTCATTTCAATGGGTCTGTGTACATGAGCATTTTTTTTCACGCATCAGTTCTACGTTGCGTGAAAAACGCAGCATGTTCTATATTCTGCATTTTTCACGCAGCCCTGGCCCCATAGAAGTGAATGGGGCTTCAGTGAAAAACGCATTGCATCCTGAAGCAAGTGCGGATGCAGTGTGTTTTTCACTGATGGTTGCTAAGAGATGTTGTTTGTAAACCTTCAGTTTTCTATCACGTGCTTGAAAAACGCATCAAAACGCATTGCACCCGCACGGAAAAAACTGAACGCAATCGCAGACAAAACTGACTGAACTTGCTTGCAAAATGGTGCGAGCTTTCCTGAACGCGCCCTGAACGCATCCGGACCTAATCTGTGACGCTCATGTGATAGGGTCTAATTTTTTGCGGGATGAGATGACTATTTGATTGGTACCATTTTGGGGTACATACGACTTTTTGATTGCTTGGTATTACAAGGTGGCAAGGTGACCAAAAAATGGCTGTTTTGGCACTGTTTTTTTTTTTTTTTAAATATATAGAGTCAATACGGACTTGGTGATACTTAATATGTCTACTTTTTTTCTTTTCTTTTTTTTTTTTTTTTTTTTTTTTACAAAAAAGGGTTTTTGGTTTTTTTTGTTTTTTTTTTTACTTTTTTTTTACTTTTTTTTTTATGTAAAACACTTTTTTTTAACCTTTTTTTTTACTTCAACTTCTGGGGCTCTGATCCACTGTGCAATGCATTATGGTACAGCTTACATGCTTCCATACAAGGCAGCTCTCTCCCTCCACACACCTCGCAGTCAGTGCTGACTGCAGCATAGCAATGTTTAATGCGCCAGCATCTGTGTTTTCACCGATACAGTAGGGGCTCAGCTGTCAGTTACTGCAGGGCCCCTGCTGCTGATCAGGCAGGACAGTCGCAGCTCCTGCACCTGCCTGATGAGCGCGCCATACCTGTACTGTGCTGGTTGGGAAGTCACTTCCTGCAGCGCTGTGCTATTACAGTGCTGGTTGGGAAGGGGTTAACCCTTAACTTAATATTTTGTTGCACAACCTTTTGAAGCAATTAAGTGATTTCTGTAACTCTCCATGAGACTTCTGCACCTGTCCACAGGTATTTTGGCCCACTTCTCGTGGGCAAACTGCTCCAGCTGTCTCAGTTTTGAAGGGTGCATTCTCCAGACTGCATGTTTCACCTCCTTCCACAGGTATTCACTAGGATCATTGCTCACAGAAGGCCACTTCAGAATAATCCAATGCTTTGCTCTTTGTTTTTAGCTGTGTGTTTGGGGTCATTATTCTGTTGGAGGACGCATGACCTGCGACTTTCTGACACTGGACAGCACATTTCTCTCAAAAATGTCTTGATAGTTTTGAAATTGTATTGTACCCTGCCCAGATTCAAGACATCCTGTGCCAGATGCAGAAAAGCATCCCCAAAACATAACCAAGCCTCCTACATGTTTGACAGTAGGTACAATGCTGTTTTTTTTGTATGTTTAATTTTTGCGTCTGTGAACATAGAGCTCATGTGACTTGCCAAAAAGCTCCAGTTTTAGCTCATATGTTCACAGGACATTCTCCCATAAGCTTAGAGGCTTGTGAATATGCATTTTGGGAAAATCCTGTCTCCATTTTTTATGATTTGGTGTGTAAGAAAAATGTGTTTTGATTGAACACAGATGTGCTTTGAGAGGCAATGAAACAGTGGTTTCCTCCTCGTTTGTCTTTCATTAAGTCCACGTTGGCTAAGACAGTGACGGATAGTGCAATCTGACACTGATGTACCTTGACCTGGGAGTTCACCTGTAATCTCTTTCTAAGTTGTTCTGGGTTCTTTGGTTACCATTCTTGTTATCTGTCTCTCCAATTTATCAGCAATTTTCCTCTTGTGGCCATGTCCAGGGAGGTTGGCTACAGTCCCATAGACCTTAACATTCTGAATAATATGTGCAACTGTAGTAACTATCAATATCAAGCAGTTTGGAGATGGTCTTATAGCCTTTACCTTTAACATGTCTATAATTGTATTTCTAATCTCCTAAAACGGCTCTCTCCTTAGCTTTCTTTGGTCTATATTCAGTGTGGTACATACCAGCATACCGAACAGCACAGTGGCTACTTTTCACCTGTTAAATAGACAGACTGACCGATTACAAGATTGAAGACACCTGTGATGTCCCTATGGTCAAATTATTTTTAAACTTTTCTAGGGGTACTGTCATTTTTCATTCATTCTCATTAGCTGATTTTCAGTAATTTTTTATTTACTATTACTTTTGTCAGTTCGAAGCTATTTCAGTGACCATTGTGGGTTTTTCTTTCTTTAACAGACTGGTACTAACAATTTTGTGTGTGTGTGTTTGTGTGTGTGTATATATATATATATATATATATATATATATATATATATATATATTCTGATTTGAACAATCTAGTACAGTATATTGGGCCTGAATCTGTGTTCCTTTAGAGTGCATGGTAAGTCCCATAATAATGTACAGCTTTTCAGCTAAATTTGCAATACTGAGAGTCATGATTGATATTAACTATATAGACAGTGAGACAGTGATATCTTCATCGCTTTTAAAATGGTATTCTCCCCTTCCTCCTTCCCCCATTTCACTCTGCATATTGAAGGAAATGCCAAACATCTTCAGCTTCATTAACTGGGACAATATCCTATAGGAATGCAGCAACAAAATGGGATATTTTTAGAGGAATCCTAAACTCCTAATTGTAAAAGGTACATACCATATGCAAATAAAAGGGTGAGAAACAAGAAAAAAAATGGTGTGAATAAATAGAATGACAAAAAGAAAGCATTTAAATTGCTAAAACAGGAAGGTAGTGAGGAAGCATTGAAAAAATAGAATATGTGAAAGACAGAAAAAAAACTGGAGACAGACACCATTGCCAAAGTGAATAAGACTTACCTTAAAATGTTCTTCAATTATATAAATGGTAAAAAGTTTAAACACAAAAGTGTTGGCCCAATTACCCCTTCCCGCAATGTCACGTACATGTACGTGAGCGAATGCGACTAATTGCCGCATCCTCACGTGCATGTACGTGACATGATCGGGTGGGTGCTGTTGCCAAAAGCCGGGCCCCTGCTGCATCCGCCGGCATCGCTGTGAGCGTTGATGCCGGCGAATTAACTCTTCACACGCCACGGTCAGCGCTGACCGAGGCATGCCTGGGGTCTGAGAGAGGGAGGGGGCCGATGGTTGCCATGGCAGCGCAGGGGGCCGATGGTTGCCATGGCAGCGCCAATGCCTTACACAAGCATCAGAGCCTGCCATGTACTGAAGCCTAGGGGATCCAGCCTGCAGGCTGGGTCTCCTAGGCAACCTGTCAGCATCTTACACAGTGAGATGCTGACAGTTCAATTCAGTACTATACAGAAAGTATTGTACTGAATTGAACAGGGATCAAACCCTTAAAACGTGAAGTCCCACAGTGGGACCAATGTAAAAAGTAAAAAAAAGTGTTTTTTTTAATAATAAAAAAAATAAAGTTTCAAGTAAGAAAAAAAAGAAAAAACGCCCCCTCACCATAAAATAATGTTATAAAAAAAAACACAGATATTAGGTATCGCCACGTCTGTCACAAACTGCTCTATAAAAATATCACATGATCTACCACCTCAGGTGAACGCCGTAAAAAAAACTAGAGTGCAAAGCGAAAATGCAATTTTTTGCTCACCTTACATCACAAAAAGTGTAATTCCAAGCGATCAAAAAGACGTATGTACCCCAAAATAGTGCCAATCAAACCGTCATCTCTTCCCGCAAAAAATGACACCCTACCTAAGACAATTGCCTAAAAGTTAAAAAAAATATGGCTTTTAGAAACCTGATTTTTTTTTTTTTCATTCAAAAATGCTTTTATTGTGTAAAACTGAAAAAAGTATACATGTTGGGTATAACCTGCTCTATAAAGATATCATATGATCTATGTCCTCAGGTGAACGCCGTAAAAAAACAAACAAAAAAAACCTGTGCCAAAAATGCTATTTTTTCCCTCCGCCTCCACAACGGCATGACTAGGAGGTTTACTCCGCCTTCAGGAACAGGAAACAACTGAGAGAAATGTGATAAATAGCCTCCTCCAGCACCTAACCTCAGTTGTTTCCTGTTCCTGCAGGGCAGAAGAGAGAAGATGCTGCGCCCAGCCTGTGGGTTTGTATATCCCAGCTGGGAGCTGGAGGGCTGGTGCAGGGAGCGTACCTGGTGTTCCTCCCGCTCCTCGGCGTAAGTCCGGCGTGTGCTGGCGGCCCCGGGCTACTCCCCGGTCAGTGGGGAGTGATGGTGGAGGATCGCGGCCTGTTGCGTTCCACCGCTGGAACGCAAGTGAGTCGCCGGCCGCGCCAGATATGACGTCGCGCCGGAAGTGACGTAGCGCGGCGGCGTCCACGTGACTGGCACCCGGCGGCTTCTAGAGCCGGAAGAATCCCTTGGTTGTTGCTCCAGTGCCTCTCAGCCAGCGTGAATTGTGTTGAGTGGCATGGGCTGGAGCTAGTGTGGATTGGTACAGTCTTTTTTCCCGGATACTTACCAAGCTACTGCAGCTACTGCTACTGAGACCCCTGAGGGAATTCCAGTAGGCGGTATGTCGATTTCAGAGGAAAGTGGCCAAAAGATTGATCCTCCCCGGACCTCTAGCCCGGTAAGCCTCCTCCTGGGAGACAAATATTTCTTTTCTTTTTGCACTGGGTGTGCTTTCGGGTGAAGGACCCTCTGCTTTTATACACCTTCTGTATAAGTAGCTAAGGATCTTCCTTGTTTTTTTTTTACGGCAAGGAAACTCCTAAGACCGGTGGGCAACCTTCTCAGAAGAAAAAATGTCCTGTGTGCAAAAAGTCTATGCCAGCAGGATTAAAAAAATTGCTTTGTTCAAGTTGCATGAATAAAGTGATGTCAGAAGAATCCCCTTCTCTAATCGAGAGCATGCGGTCTATGATTAAGGAAGAAGTGGGGGCGGTGGTGGACGCTAAGATTGCTGCTGCTCTGCCTGGTCCTTCTTTACCAAAGCCTACAACCCAAACAATTACCATGTCAGACTCCGATTCGGATGAGGGGGAAGCTTCCTCGGACTCAGAGTCTTCAGACGATGGCGGGTCGGCTGGTCGACCGTTATGCTCTATAGAGGACACTGAGTCTCTACTAAAGAATATCAGAGCAACTATGAAATTAGAGGAGACTAAGGAACCTCTCTCGGTTCATGATCAATTATTCCTGGGACTGGGAGACAGAAAAAGACGGGTCTTCCCGATTCACAATAATATAAAGTGTATCATCTCTAATGAATGGAGGGATTTAGAAAAAAGACAGATTGTATCAAGAATGTTCAAAAAGAAATATCCATTTGCAGAAGAGGAATCTGCTCTATGGGATAAAGCTCCGAAAGTGGACGCTCCCATAGCAAAGATTTCAAAAAAATCAGCTCTTCCATTTGAGGACATAGGGTTATTAAAAGACCCGATGGACAAGAAGTGCGAGTCCTATCTTAAGAAGGCTTGGGAATCGACTTCTGCCACTTTCAGGCCCAGCATAGCGGCCACCTGTACGGCGAGAACTCTAAATTTGTGGCTGACTCAGCTTCAGGAGCATCTAGAATCGGGCACATCTAGGGAAGATATTCTAGCATCATTGCCGGTTCTAAAACAAGCTTGTGGTTTCCTAGCAGATGCCTCTGCAGACATAGTAAAGTTATCTGCGAGATCGGCGGCCCTTGTAAACGCCTCCCGTAGAACTGTATGGTTGAAAACCTGGTCAGGCGATACGGCGTCTAAAAATAGACTATGTTCGGTTCCCTGTGAGGGGGACCGAGTATTTGGGTCTGCACTCGACGATATTCTTGAAAAAGCGTCGGACAAAAAGCAAGGGTTCCCTGTTGAATCCAGATATTTTCATCAGAGGAAAAATTTTCGTGGCCAGGGACGTAGTAAGTTTGGCCAGAGAAAGAAAGAAAGCTCTAACTGGCAGTCGTCAAAGGGTAAAGGCAGAGGGTTCATCTTCAACCCAGATAAAAGTCCAAAACAGGCTAAATGACGCCAAAATTCCGGTAGGGGGAAGACTGAAAAATTTCGTTACTCACTGGGAAGATATCCAAGCATCCCCTTGGGTCACGTCGGTCATCAAGGAAGGATATCTTCTAGAACTACTGAGTCCCCCTCCTCAGAGATTCTTAATCAACAAAAGACTACCAATGAAGGACCAAGAAGCTATGGAAACACAAATCACGATGCTTCTGGAAAACGCGGCTATTATTCCTATGCCTAATCTCAAGAGCAACAGGGATTCTATTCACCGATATTTCTAGTCCGAAAGCCCAACGGATCTTTCAGGGCAATAATAAACCTGAAGGACCTCAACAAATATATCGAGTACAAAAAATTCAAGATGGAGACAATAAAGTCAACAACAAGTCTCCTGCAGAAGGACTGTTGCATGATCACCCTAGATCTCAGGGAGGCTTATTACCATGTCCCAATTCATCCACAACATCAGAGTTTCCTGAGACTGGCGGTCTGGATGGGGGAAGACTTAAGGCATTACCAATTCCAGGTCCTTCCGTTTGGCCTCAGCTCGGCGCCCAGAATATTTACAAAGATCATGGCGGAGGTCTCCAGTTACCTTCACCGAGCCCAGATACAAGTTATCCCCTACCTGGACGATTTGCTGATAATGGCTCCGTCAGAAGACAAATTGGTATCAGATCTGCAGAAGTCTGTCAGAATTTTGTCGGACCTAGGTTGGATCATAAACTACCAAAAGTCCAGCCTAGTACCATCCTAAGAAAGGATTTTCCTGGGAATTTTATTGAACTCAAGATTAATGATATCTTTTCTTCCCCTCCAGAAGCAGCAGGACTTAAGATTAAAAATACGCCACTTTTGTCATCAAAAGAAAGTTTCAGTCAGAGAGATAATGACCATTCTGGGCCTCCTGACCTCCACCATTCCAGCCATGAAATGGGCCCAAGCTCACTCAAGGCCTCTGCAAGCATTTCTACTAGACAAGTGGGACAAGACTCAGTCCTCCCTGGGCTTGCTACTAACAATTCCAAAATCAGTGAAAAAGTCCCTAATCTGGTGGACATCTCCGGAAAATCTGAGCAAAGGTGTAGAGTGGAGACAAAACGATCAGATAATTGTAACCACGGACGCAAGCAGTCTAGGCTGGGGAGCTCACCTGGATCAACAGTCGATTCAGGGCTTATGGGAAGATCAGATGTCCTGAGCATCTTCAAACAAAAGAGAGCTAGCGGCTGTTTGGGAAGCCCTAAAAGCTTTTTCTCACCTGTTAAAAAACAAGCATGTAAAAATTATGTCCGACAACACAACGTCTGTAGCATATTTGAACAAACGGGGGAACAAGAAGCCGAGCCTTGTCTCTAATCTCATCTTGGATCTTCAGGTGGGCAGAAGCCAATGTGAAGTCGCTAGTGGCCGTTCATATAAAAGGAGTTCAGAATACGGTGGCGGATTTCCTGAGCCGGAATACGCTAAAAGAGGGCGAGTGGAGCCTGAATCAGACAGTTTTCAACACCATCTGTCTGAAATGGGGGCATCCGGAAATAGACTTGTTTGCCTCAAGACAGAACAGAAAGACGGAGAAGTTTTTTTCCCTATCTCGCAGGGATCATCCAACCCAATTGGATGCTCTGTCAGTAAAATGGCCTCAAACACTCTTGTACGCCTTCCCTCCGTTTGCACTGATCCCAAAGGTTCTTTCAAAGGCTCGGGAAGAAAAGGCGGAACTAATATTGATTGCTCCGTTCTGGCCCAGAAGAACGTGGTTTCCGTCTCTGATGATCCTTTCTCAGGGGAATTACTGGTATCTCCCCAAGATACAGGATCTTCTGGCGCAGGGGCCAATCATTCACCCAGCCGCCCCGCAGTTGAATCTGACGGCTTGGAGACTGAGCGGAAAATCTTAAGAAACAAAGGCCTGTTGGACGCTGTGATAGAGACATTGATGCACAGTCGTAAGCAGGTAACTTCAAAGATTTATCTGCGTACATGGAAATCCTTTTTGTCTGCGGTGTCTCATGTCTGGGATTCATCCATGCCTCCGGATTTGCCAGTCATTTTAGAGTTCCTTCAGTCAGGTCTAAATAAAGGGCTTAGAGTGAGTACGCTCAAAGTTCAGATAGCAGCCCTAAGCGCCTTTATGGGAGTCAAACTGGCAGATATAGACCTGATTAAACGGTTCTTCAAAGGTGCTATTAGACTTTATCCTACCGTAAGGTCTAGCGTACCCCCCTGGGACCTGAACCTGGTTCTTAATGGTTTGACTACAACTCCCTTTGAACCCCTAGGTTCCAACCCCTTAAAATATCTGTCTTTAAAAACAGTCTTTCTAGTGGCGATTACTACTGCAAAAAGGGTAGGGGAAATTCAGGCTTTCTCCAGTGTTCATCCATATCTTACAGTTCTGGATGACAGAATTATTTTGAGGCATTCACCTAAATTCCTTCCTAAGGTTGTGTCGAAATTCCATATTCAGAAGGAAGTGTCCCTTCCATCTTTCTGTTCCCAGGCTTCCACGGAGAGGGAGAAGGTGTTTGCTAACCTAGACGTGAGAAGATGCCTTCTTCAATATCTACAAGCAACTAAGGACATCAGAAGTACCGATCAACTTTTTGTCCAACACCAGGGGCAGAATAAAGGCAAAGCTGCTAGCAAAGCTACGATTGCCCGCTGGATTACCCAGTGTATCACCTATTGTTATGGAGAACAAGGACTTTCACCCACTCGCAAGATCAGGGCTCACTCGACCAGAGCAATGTCCACCTCCTGGGCTGAGTTCGCCCAGGCTTCCCTGGAGGATATTTGCCAGGCTGCCACCTGGTCGAGCCCCTCTACATTCTATAATCATTACAGATTGGACTTGGGGGCCAATAGGGACTTGTCCTTTGGCAGAAAGGTTCTGTCGGCCGTGGTCCCCCCCTGAAATGAGTTTTCTCTGTCATTCCTCCTAGTCATGCCGTTGTGGAGGCGGAGGGAAAAAATACAAATTACTCTTACCGGTAATTCTCTTTTCCCGCTAGCCTCCACAACGGCATGGATTTTTTTCCCTCCCATGTGCTTATGTTATATACAGTTGGTATATGTATTATTTCAGTTTGAATTGTCTACTAATAAATGTGTTGCATCTACCTTTGAGTCCTAGGATATTAACTGAGGTTAGGTGCTGGAGGAGGCTATTTATCGCATTTCTCTCAGTTGTTTCCTGTTCCTGAAGGCGGAGTAAACCTCCTAGTCATGCCGTTGTGGAGGCTAGCGGGAAAAGAGAATTACCGGTAAGAGTAATTTGTATTTTTTTTTGTCACCTTCCTCACAAAAAGTGTAATTCCAAGCGATCAAAAAGTCATACACACCCCAAAATGGTACCAATCAAACCATCATCTCTTCCCGCAAAAATGATACCCTACCTAAGACAATTGTCCAAAAAATGAAAAAAATATGGCTTTCAGAAAATGTAGACACTAAAACATGATTTTTTTCCCTTCAAAAATGGTTTTAGTGTGTAAAACTGAAATAATTTTTTTAAAGTAGACATATTGGGTATCACCACGTCCATAACAACCTGCTCTATAAAAATATCACGACCTAACCCCTCAGGTGAACACCGTAAAAAAAAACTAAAAACGCAATTTTTTTGTCACCATACATCACAAAAAATGTAATTCCAAGCGATTAAAACAACATAAGTAACCCAAAATAGTACCAATCAAACCGTCATCTCTTCCCGCAAGAAATGAGACCCTACCTAAGACAATCGCCCAAAAGCTTAAAAAAATATGGCTTTCAAAAAAAATGGAGACACTAAAACATGATTTCTTTTTCTTCAAAAAAGCTTTTATTGTGTGAAACTGAAATAAATGTAAAAAAGTAGACATACTAGGTATCTCCATGTCCGTAATGACTTCCTCTATAAAAATATTATATGACTTACCCCCTAAGGTGCACACCATAAAAAAATTTAAATAAAAACTATGCAAAAAATGCCATTTTTTTGTCACCTTTCATCACAAAAACTGTTACAACAAGCGATCAAAAAGTCATACACACCCCAAAATGGTACCAATCAAACCGTCGTCTCTTCCCGCAAAAAATGAGCCCGTACATAAGATAATCGCCTAAAAAATAAAAAAATATAGCTTTCAGAAAATGGAGATGCTAAAACACGATTCTTTTAAAAAAATGCTTTTATTGTGTAAAACTAAAATACATAAAAAAGTAGACATATTAAGTATCGCCGCATCTGTAAAAACCTGCTCTATAAAAATATCACATGATCTAACCCCTAAGGTGAATTTAATAAAAAAATAAAAATAAAAACTGCCAAAACAACCATTTTTTTGGTCACTTTGCCACATAAAGTGTAATATTGAGTGATCAAAAAATCATATGTACCCAAAAATGCTATCTATAAAAACATCAACTCTTTCCGCAAAAAATGAGCCCCTACACAAGACGATAGGCAGAAAAATAAATGTAGCTTTTAGAAAATGAAGACACAAAAACATAATTTTTGTTTTGAAAAATGCTTTATTCTGTAGAACTGAAACAACAGAAAAAAATACACATTTGGTATTGTCACGTCTGTATCAACCTGCTCTATAAAAGCAACACATGATCTATCCTGTCAGGAGAACTCAGTAAAAAACAAAAAATAAAAACTGTGCCACAACAGCCATTTTTTTGTTACCTTGCCTCACAAAAAGCGTAATACTGAGCAATCAAAAATCATATATACCCCAAAATAGTGCCATTAAAACTGTCACCTCATCTTGTAGTTTACAAAATGGGGTCACTTTTTGGGAGTTTCTACTCTAGGGGTGCATCAGGGGGTCTTTAAATGTGACATAGCAATTTAAAATTATCCCAGCGACTTCTGCCCTCCAAAAACCATATGGCGTTCTTTTCCCTCTGCGCCCTGCTATGTTCCTGTACAGCAGTTTACCACCACATGTGGAGTGTTTCTGTAAACTGCAGAATCAGGGTAATAAATATTGAGTTTTCTTTGCCTGTTAACCCTTGCTGTGTTACAGGGACAATAGATTAAAATAGAAAATCTGCAAAAAAAGTTAATTTTTAAAATTTCACCTCCATTTTCCTTTCATTCTTGTGGAACACCTAAAGGATTAACAGAGGTTGTAAAATCAGTTTTGATTAACTTGATGGGTGCAGTTTCTACAATTGGGTCATTTATGGGTGGTTTCTATTATGTAAGCTCCACAAAGTGACTTGATAACTGAACTGGTCTTGAAAAGTG